>OU611910.1:14881177-15086396 GCA_914767705.2 Tenthredo notha | reverse complement strand
TACCTAAAAAGACAATCTTTGAATGGCAAGCAGAGTTGAACAGTGTCAGACAAAGAAGCGACCAAAGTGTTTTAGATTATAGCGCGACAGTACAAGACATACTATACAACACAAAACAGGCCATCAACAATTCAAATGCAGACGATACTGCCGGCACGATCGCAGCAGTCGAAACTAACGTACTTAAGTGCTTTGTTAGAGGCTTGATCCCTGAGATCGAAATTAGAGTAGCCGGTTCACACCCAACCACTTTAGGAGAAGCCATCGATATGGCTACCACAGAAGAACAGGAATATTTGAATCGTTGTGCCTATAATACACTTAATAACCAACTTCAACAACCCATCTATCGTAATCCCTCTATTTCCTGTGATTATTGCAAACGCCAAGGACACGTAGTAGAAAACTGTAGACAACGTACTCGCGATAATCTACCCCAATCAGCGAACAGACAGATGCCTAACCAACCGAACGCACAATATCACACTTATGGAATCTGTAGCTACTGTCGACGCCAAGGACATACGATAGATAACTGCAGACAACGTAATTACAACCCCTGGTGCAAAAACCTTTCGCCAAGTACATTAATATGGTCACTACCCCCAAAAACATCCACCAACAAAAATTCCTCCCTAACAAAAGTGGTACTACAAAAATGTCTACTTACAAAAGGATTGAAATCAGATACAATTGCCAAGTACATGTCTTCTTTATAAAAAAAGTTTACAACAGAAGAACAGAAAACTGAATAGTCTTGTATTGTTCACTCGCTACGCTCGCTCACTCGATCGGATCTTGATAATTACAGGGCAAAAATCAGGAAAAAAAATTTAGGAAGTGGTACTTGGCGGGCCATTTATGAGTAAGTAAAAGAGTATTTACTCAGGTCTATGTATCATTTGTTCGATACATATTGCTATGAGTAAGTAAAAGAGTATTCACTTAGGTGTATGTATCATTTGTTAGATACATATTGCTATAATGGCCCGCCAAGTACCACTTCCTAAATTTTTTTTCCTGATTTTTGCCCTGTAATTATCAAGATCCGATCGAGTGAGCGAGCGTAGCGAGTGAACAATACAAGACTATTCAGTTTTCTGTTCTTCTGTTGTAAACTTTTTTTATAAAGAAGACATGTACTTGGCAATTGTATCTGATTTCAATCCTTTTGTAAGTAGACATTTTTGTAGTACCACTTTTGTTAGGGAGGAATTTTTGTTGGTGGATGTTTTTGGGGGTAGTGACCATATTAATGTACTTGGCGAAAGGTTTTTGCACCAGGGGTGCTTTTTGGGGTTGATATCACCACTTTTTGTACAATTTTGCTTGACTACCTAATAATTGTGCTCGCTCGCTACGCTCGCTCGATTGGGTTTTCCCATATCCTCGCTTGCGAGGCTTGCTCAGTTGTCAACGTTCTGCCAATTGTTGCTATAAACATCGCAATGCATGTACGGTGATGCATTTTGTATCATCCGAATCCCTCAAGAAGCAGCAATGTTAAATGTGGTAGTATGATTTTGAATGAATGAAAATAATGTTATAATATACACGTATGCTCATACTTTTCTGTGAGCCTTAAATTTTTGCGGACAGACGTTGCATGTGTTATTTTATTAAACTCTACGAATTGTTTTGTTAGAATCCGGTATAATTCTATATGCCTGCAATGTGTAGCCCTCCTCCTGTCTCATCTGGGCTTGGAACCGGCAATAGCGGAGTTACTTGCACGCAGGGTTATAGTTGCTGCTCATGATTAAATATATATAAATATTAGATATATGTGTTGCAATTCTTAGGTATTTTTTTTTTTTTTAATGCAGCTAGGTCCTCTGCAAAAAGAACATGTACGCGTCACATACTCATAACGTCAACTTCAACTTCGGGTCTGAACAGAAGGTATCGAAATATATAGAATCAAGCCTATTGATGCAAGATTAGCGTAGAGCATAAAATGAAAGTTTTCGAAATCAAAAACTTGCATTCTACTCTATTCGTCTGACTCTACCCGTTTCTTGTATCAAATCACATTATCCCGATATCTTGCAACTTCAGCGTTTTCTCTCATTATCCTCTCGTCTCAAACGACGACCGACTCCAAAATTGAACAATCCATGACAAAGGTTTTTATCACATCAGACCACGCAGATCAAGTTCAGTAGCGGTGGCAAGGCGCAGTCAGTTGTGTAGGTCTGTGTCTGTGTTAAAACTTACCGCCGCTGCAGCGATTTACCGATCGGCGAGTTAGCGAGAGTCTATTTGAAATTTGACATCCAATTGTGAATATCGCTACGCACGTTCTAATATGTCGTAAACCACAAAATTTGAGAAATTGACTTTCTTTGAAAAATGGAATGTTAATAATGTTTCGCAGCTTATGTGTAAGTATCAGCGGTCAAATCGTAGATTTACTATTTTTAAATAAGTATTCCGATCCGTAAGGTCTTATCTTTTCAATGGTGATAGTGAACTGTTTTTATCGCCTACTGAACATTTTTCCAAATGTAGGATACGACATATTAGAACGTGGGTATCGATATATAGTTTGTACTATTAATTTACATGTAATCATAGATATTTATACAGACTTTGACTGAGATCGTTCTGAACGGAGGATCTAAGCTGTTTGTAAAACATGGATTAAAAAATTATCTCTACCGAAGGTCAAGGCACTACGTTGACTTGGAGTGTAGAATAGAGCCTATTAGAGTCCAACACACAACGTCGACAGACAGTCTCGTTTCGACTGGATGATACGGAGATAGATTATAAAACTCGTTGGAATCCTACGCCTAACGGACTCACAATTTAGATCTGAGCAGACGAGCCTTCAAAGATGAGCTTAACATAGAGCTTGAAGTGGAATTTGTTGCAATCCAACGCTTGAACTCGGCTTTATTGGTCTGGCTCCTTACCGTTCCTTATATGGAATCATGCTATCCTCAATATTTTTCAACTTCAACATGTTTTCTTGATTTTCTATCGTCAGACTTCCTCAGGCGATAACTTGCTAAATAATTGAACCCAAAAAACCGTTACCTCCGATAATTGCATTCATAAATAACCTCAAAAGCTCAAAATCGTAGGATTTAAACATTTTTGTTGGTGACTATCACATTAATGTCCTTGGCGTAAGGTTTTCGTACCTGAGGAGCTTTTGGTGGATATTCACTAGTTTTTGTACCTTCAAATTTTGTATTAATCATTGCTCGAACTTTTTTTTATTTCCTTTATTTGGATTTGAAAACATGAAATGACAACACGCGTCTGCTAGTGCTGCAGACGATTTTTGTCTGCGATGCTAGCGCCTACTACGTCGTGACTCTCGTACTTACACCAGTCTATACAACTCTTGTGTGGATTTATCCCTTCTATGCCATATTCCCAGATGCGTAAGGACGTATGTTCCGTGTATGAGCATAGGACATACGTCCTGCGTTTAGCGGCGCGATGTGATTTTATGGGAATGGTTTTAATGCGATGAATCTTGGTCTGAATTTTTGTGTGGACTTTCCTTTCTATGTCTGTTCCCAGATGCGTAAGGACGTATGTTCTGTGTATAAGCGTAGAACATACGTCCTGCGTTTAGCGACGAAATGTGATTTTATGGGAATGGTTTGAGTAGGCTGAATCTTGGTCTGAAGAACACTAAAGAGAAAACGAAACATTGTACGTGAAAACGAGGTATCAGAATCTGAAGTTAATTATATCTCAGCACTCCGGACACCGATTTGATCGATCTAGGGCTCAAATGAAAGCTTTTCATGCCCACATCCTAGATAAAATTAGTTTTAATTCGTGCATGTTGTGAGGTGAAAGAAAACGAAGATACTAATTCGCGTTATAGGTTAGGGTAGTTGCCTTTCGGGTATATAGACTCGTTGAGTCTCGCGCGTGAAATTTTTTTTCTTGATGAAATTTTTTTTTTTAATGTACTTGGCGCGAGACTCTACCGAGTCTCTTGATAACCAACAACCCCAATATTATCAACAACAACCTCAAAATTACCAACAACAACCTCAAAATTACCAACAACAACCCCAAAATCACCGACAACAATTCCGAAACCATCAACAACAACCCCAATATTATCAACAACAACCCCAAAATTATCAACAACAACCCCAAAATTACCAACAACAACCCCAAAACCACCAACAACAACCCCAAATCCAACAACAACAAATACAAAAGGGGGGTGGTCAATGGGGTCATGACCACCCCCTTTGAAACCAAGTGAGTCGGTCGTTTTGGCGGTCATCGCGCTCGCTGGCGAATCGGTTTTTCGTTTCTCATTTTTGTCGCGCTTCTGTACCATAGACATACAAAAATAAGACATAAAAACATAAATCTCGACGTCGATGAAATAATTAACAAATTCTCAAAAAGAAAAAGGAAAATTGATTTTGTAATCTAAATAAAAGTTTTTCTGTACAATCCGTAATGTTGTTTTTTATTATCTAAGTCATTTGTTGCGTAAAGGTGTATAGGTATCTGGAAGCTGACGGTGACGAAGTTTAAAAAAACCTCGCGCTCCGCGAATCTACTAGTTTTGTTCTGCAGGTTATTAGGATAAAGAGTGAGGTGACCTCCCCCTGATCTGAAGGCTGGATCCGCGCTTGCTCAACACAACCAGAGCCGCGTTCAACAATACAATAAATCACGTCCTCGAAACAGATTGAGAACCGATTAATGGACTGTTACCAGTCGTCGAAATCAATATAAAAGAATTAGAAGAAAAATCGATGTTCATAATAGATACCGGCGCAGACTTAAATATTGTTAAAGTCAGTTCATTAAAAACAGAGACAGAACGCGACGAAACTAAAATGCGGAAATTAACAGGAATAACTGACGGATTTACTAATACCTTAGCAGCAACTAAATTAAATATTAATAACGAAGAACACGAATTTCACGTAGTCCCCGAAGATTTCCCGATAGCCCAAGATAGTATTATCGGACAGCCCTTACTATATAAACAAAAAGCCGTTGTATCATACAGAAATAACACATTAACCTTGACAGATGCAGTAATTCGCTTCGAACTCCAAAAACACAAGTCACAAATCGCAACACACATTACGATACCAGGTCGTACCGCTCACGTAATCCCCCTTAAAGTTTCAAATCCAGAAGCCAACGAAGGTTATGTAGATACAATTAATTTAGGCCACAATATACACTGCGGCAAAGCATTAGTAACAAACATAAGCGGTCAAGCATATATACTCGCAATAAACTCGAACGAATCAGCTGTTGAGATAAGCGTGCCAACGGTAACCCTAGAACCTGTCAACGAACATCCAAGTACACTCGAGCCCGAAAGTCCTATTAAACAAGCTCACGCTGTACCAATTTCTATAGTTAACGACAGTATATGTAATTCTTCAGGCGCGATCCTTCATTTCATACCACAGAAAATTGAAATTTTGCGAAGAACTTCAGTTGAACTGTTAAAAGCTTTTAATTTAAACGAGTACGAACTAATTACATTCGCAAAAAATGATATAATCGGAGATACCATAAAAGATGTAATTTCGAACACCTCGCAAACACTATACCACTCTATTATCATGGAGAAATACTCCAGCGATATAGACGACGCGACCATTACTAAAACGCTTAACTCTTTGAAAAACTTTCTGGAATCTAAAAACTCAAAATCAATTTCAATCCCCGATCAATCCACTGATCTAGGCGAACAGAAATGGGACAAAATCTTACGAGCTTTAACTTCAACTTTTAGTAACTCTAATATCTCAGTTCTAATCTACGATGCTAAACCCAATAATCTGACCCAAAACAGTCCATACGTGCTGACAATAAACGACGCGATTGAAAATAAACCACCTAAAATATCCAACGATAATAATAACAACAATCGTTCAGAAAGATTATCGGTCCTTAAAAACTCATTACACCTCAACCATCTCAATAACGAAGAGAAAGAATCCATACTCGCCCTTACAACAGAATTCAATCACCTATTTTCCCTACCAGGTGACACATTATCAAACACATCACTAACAAAACATTCGATTATTACGACAGACGATAACCCAATCAACGTAAAACAATACCGATACCCAACCGTACACAAAGACGAGATACAGAAACAAGTTTCAGAATTATTAAACCAAAATGTAATCGAACCATCATCCTCACCCTACAACTCCCCAGTTTGAGTAGTACCCAAAAAACCAGATGCGGAAGGTAAGAAAAAATGGAGAATGGTTATAGATTCCAGAAAACTAAATGAAAAGACTATAGGTGACGCATACCCATTACCAAACATAAACGACATACTCGACCAGTTAGGAAATGCTAAATACTTCTCGACTTTTGACCTCGCTTCAGGTTTCCACCAAATCCCCATGGACCCAACTGACGCACATAAAACAGCATTTTCAACCCCCCATGGTCACTATGAATTCAATAATATGCCATACGGACTCAAGAACGCTCCGGCAACGTTTCAAAGATTAATGGACCAAGTTCTGTCTGGTTTAGAAGGAAACATAGCATTCGTATATTTAGACGACATTGTCATTTACGCGCACTCTTTAGAAGAACACGAAAGTAAGTTCAGAAAACTAGCTAATCGACTACAGTCAGCAAATTTGAGCCTACAAGTGAACAAATGCGAATTCCTAAGAAAAGAAGTCGCTTATTTAGGACATATTATTACAGAAAATGGTGTAAAACCAGACCCGAAGAAAATAACAGCAGTCAAAGCATACCCAGTTCCTAAAACAGCTAAGCAAATCAAACAATTTCTTGGCCTAATCGGCTACTACAGACGCTTTATCGAAAACTTTTCTAAAATATCGAGACCACTGACAACCTTACTAAAGAAAGATGTAAAATTCATCTGGACGTCCGAACACCAAATGGCTTTTGAAACTTTACGAGACTCGATATGTACATCTCCTATACTACAATACCCCAAATTCGATCAACCATTCATCTTAACGACTGACGCGTCTAAATACGCGATCGGCGCCGTGCTCAGCCAAGGTGAAATAGGAGAAGACCTACCAATAGCTTACACCTCACGAACACTGAATAAAGCAGAACTAAATTACTCTGTAATCGAAAAAGAATTACTAGCCATCGTATATTCAGTACATCACTTTAGACCCTATTTATATGGACACAAGTTCACACTCGTTACTGATCATAAACCACTTGTTTGGGTTAGCAGCGTCAAAGACCCGACCTCGCGACTACTTAGATGGAGATTTAAATTAGAAGAATACGACTATAATGTCGTATATAAGAAAGGTCAAATCAACTGTAACGCAGACGCACTATCACGTCACCCACCCGAAGACACTGACAAACTATTACCAATACACAGAAAACGCAATTGAAATTCTAGTTCAGACAACGTAACAAAACCTGACACAAAACAAAGAAAAGAAACTCATCAATTCCCAACCCGCGCACGACAAAGTACGGACGACTCAGCAAATCCAGCTCCTATAAAAAAATATAAAGCTAACGTCGACTCAACTCCAGAAAAAGACGAACCCGACCTAATTCCTATGGACTTCTTAACAACAAGACAAGAAACAACACACTTCCGAAACGCACCGTTAACAGACCACCCATCAACTGACAGTCCCACAAATGAATTATTACCTGTAAAAAGACTGATTGTCCCACTAGAAGAAGACATAGAATACGATCTATTTACTGATACCGAAACAGACAGTCCCCTAGACGACTCGATGGAAGACACATCCACAGACGACGAAACGGACAGCTTCCCTATGCCGAAAAACCCTATCAACATTTCAAAAATTACCAAACCAATAATAATAAATTCACTTAACTCTTCTCTTGACGAACTACCACTATCAGAAAGAATCAATCAAAACGAAAATATTACTCACATTAGCTTCTCTTTTGACGAACTACCACTATCAGAAAGAATTAACCAAAACGAAGATATTACTCACATTAGCTTCCCTCTTGACGAACTACCACTATCAGAAAGAATTAACCAGAACGAAGATATTACCCACATTAGCTTCTCTTTTGACGAACTACCACTATCCGCAAGAACCAACCAAAATCAAAATACTACACACGCTAACACTCTTACCGACGATTTACCATTGGCACAAAGAATCGACCAAAAACGAAACGTTACGCAGTCCGATATATCCCCAGACAATCTACACGTAAACAAAAAACCACGCAAAACCATAAACACTTCAAGACCTACCTCACCCCAAAATAAAACAGACGAAAGTAAAAGCGCGCAATCTCCAACACACACATACAAATACAAACTACGACCAAGGAAGCCTAAGACCCCCTCACCACCACCTTCTTCCTCATCGTCAGACGACGACCACGTGCCCTACTATAAGCAGAAACCCCCTACCTCCAGCGGATCGGAAACCCCGAGTTCTAAGAACCTCTCCCATGACGAAAATCCCTCAACTCCCGTCAGACCGCATATCCCTATACCCAATCCAAGGAAACAATACTCAGACGTAACCAAAGGTAATAAGGAAGTAACACCCAAAATTACAATTCCACCACAACCTAACACACCCGAAATAACGAAATCAATCTATCTGAAACCATCCTACAAGCAATTTCGCGAACTCCTCAAACTTTTACCAACGCTAACTAACGAACTCATAACAGAAACAACCGAAGACTTATTTATACAAAACGACAATATAGCACATTGCATTCCAGCCGACTGCTTAATCGGACAAGGTATAGCACAAGAAATGGTCGAACGAAATATTATAAACCGCGACGTATTAAACTCAAATAACCCCCAAGTAGGTGACATCATAGTAACACAGTACGATAACGTTAATGTATATAACTTAGTAACGAAAGCAGAATTCGATAGTAAACCAACTTACGAAACTATGTACGAAATACTATGTAAACTCAGACAAGAATTAGAATCGGATAACGTACAGTCGATATCAATTCCAAAAATCGGTTGCGGACTTGACAAACTAAGCTGGAAAACAGTTCGGTCAATGATCTATTTCATTTTCCAAAATTCAGACATAGCAATAACTATTTGTGACTTCAACCCAATTCAAATAAACGCACTAAATCAAGAAGATAACTTTGCGAACCTAGAGCCGGATAACCAGAACGCCACGCAACTCGACCACCCGGACACACAGAAAAACTTAGAGACTAACCATACGGACAACACCCCTGTAGACAATGTGCCTCCCCATAACGAAATTCAAGAGTCAAACAGTGTCAAAAAAAATAACTTAGACAAAGAACAACAGAACTCAACAACCCAAGATCTACCATTAAACCCTCTTCCAAACCTACCCCCTCAAACTCCAACACCTTTAAATCCACTACCTCAAGATCAAGCACCACGGAAAAACCCAACACATAACCCGATCCCGCACGCTAGTCACACGGACCCGACACCGATAGCGACTAATATTAAAGAAACGAACGACGACATGCTCATGAAAAAAGACAACTACGTACATTGTATGTCAGCCGACTGTGTCATAAGGAAAGGAGTCGCTAAACGACTAATTGACATTGGAATCCTAGATGTAGACTTTCTTAAATCACAAAACCCAGAAGTAAAAAGTGTAATCGTGTCACCGAACAAAAAGAAATTTATCTTCAGCTTAATAACACAAAATAAACATTACGAAAAATCAACAACGGACGGAATATACGACACACTGATAATTCTACACGACATATTACAAACATTACACATTAAATCCTTCGCAATTTCAAAAGTAGGAAGCGGATTCGATAAACTAAGCTAATTCGCGATTAAAAACATGCTTAGAAAAGTCTTTGACTATACGGACATCACAGTCAACATCTGTTTAAACGAGATCAATGTCCCCAAACCCGAACTTATACAAGAAATAATAAAAGAAAACCACGAATCAGTAATAGCAGGACATAAAGGAATAACTAAAACTTTCAAAAGAATCCGAGCTACATACTTCTGGCCGAGCATGAAAATAGATATCCAAAATTTTATAAAATCATGTGAAAGCTGCCAAAAGAAAAAACTCGTTAGGAATAAAGTTAAACTCCCAATGGTAATAACAGATACGCCATCAACCGCTTTCGAAAAAGTATCACTAGATATTGTAGGACCTTTACCAAGCTCGAACACACAGAATAAATACTTGCTAACAATTCAGGATAACTTAACAAAATATTCAGAAGCAATACCGCTCAAAAATCAAACGGCAATAAATAGCTAAAGCATTCGCCGAGAATTTCATTTGCCGTTACGGAGCACCAGAATCAATCCTAACAGACCAAGGCCCCAATTTTCTTAGTCCTGTCATGAGACAGCTAGCTAAATTATTCCACATTAAACAAATTAAAACCACAGCCTACCATCCCCAATCTAATGGCTCTCTCGAACGTAGCCATCAAGTTTTGATCGAATACCTAAAGCACTATATTAAAAATAAACATAACTGGGACAAATGGATTCGATACGCGATATTCTCATATAACACATCAGTACACGAAGCTACCGGTTACACGCCGCACGAGCTAATATTCGGAACACTGGCACGCCAATTATCAAACATACGTCCTAATAAGGACATTTCAAATAAATATGAAGACTACTTGCAAGAGATTATAATCCGACTGAAAGAAACCAGACAAGACGCGATAAAAAACCTAAAAACCGCGAAATTAAAATCAAAATTAAGATACGACGAACATATAAATACTCAGACTTTCGAACCAGGACAATACGTCTACCTAATCAATGAAACAAAGAAAAAATTAGACGACCACTATAAAGGCCCATACGAAATAATACGCATAATCAACGACATTAACGCGGAAATCAAAATTAACGATCACAGAACCAAAATCGTCCACATGAATAAAATTAAATTAGCTGAAATAAATAACTAACTAAACTTAATCTGAAAGGTCAAAGGAAACAAAATTATACGAAACAATCAAAAGTACCTCATTATAAAAAAATAATTGCTTTAATTTCACAAAAAATAATACGGACTAATTTAACTTTAATTTCACAAAATATGACTAAGAATACAAAATTTAGTTAAAATCCATATAAGATATAACCCCCCCCCAAACCCGTTAAAACTACATAAACAGACTAACTAATTTATCCCGCGGATAGTACATACGCCTCTCGATCTCAAGGTACGTGGCGAAGTCCAAGCAGCAATCTTCGCAAGCGCTCCGGGCCTCAACATCAACTAATGTCATGCACCGGTGGCACACGCGCGCTCCCTCGGCACGCGGCGCCCACCGGTGCGGCGCCAGCCGGACGTACGAGGGACATTCCCGGACTCGGTGTATATAACAATACTCGCAGATCACCTGCATGGATCCACGCTGCATCCACCCACGGGTGTCCAGGCATGCCCCGCGACGCCGCCAAGAAAACGATAGGGCAGCCGCTCGTTCGGGCCACCCATCAAAATACGGCACCCTCATTTTTCGTAAATCCCACCACAACTGGGCCGTTACCCCGGCCTCACTTAATTTATTTCTAAAATCTAGACAACAAAATTTTAATTAAATAAATAAACGACAATCCCACAAAACCCAGGTAATCCTTATAAACCTTACAAAAATAAAACTCACCTTGTTCAAAATCAATCTGCCGTTCCTCCCTCGTGCTAACCATCAATCCACCGCTCATATTTAAAATTAAAAAAAAAACACACAATACTTTAATAAACCTTCTTAATCACACAACTCTCCGCTACAAAAGCCAAAACGCTAATGCGCTCTTAACCGATCACCAAGACCGATATCGCTAATCGCCCTTTAGTAAACAAACTCAAAACAAAACACACCAACACAATAACACATTGCAAGACTGTAACAAAATGCATTTGCAGGACTGCACTGGCCGAACCAGACGTGACCAACAGCCTATATCAAATTACAGCATTTCAAGATAACCCAGGCATCTATTACGAACATATCCAAAATCTCAGAACCTACAACGACGAATGGAAATTAATCAACTTCATCGACTTAGATACATTAAACGAAAAATTCGAAAAACTAAAAAACTATTTAGAAATATTAACACAAAAATGTGACTCATACACAGACAGATGCACCATGCACGGACATATAGAAATGCTCCATAACAGAATTTCAATAATTTCGGAACAACAAAACCAGATAGGTACCCTCATAGGCCAACACGACGAAACAAACATACAACAACATCTCGAAAAATACCTTAATTACAGACCCAAAAGGTCAGCTCCTTTCAACTTCATAAGCAAAATAAGCAAAACATTATTCGGAACCCTAGATTCAGAAGACGCAGAACACTATAACACAGAAATTGAAAAATTATACAAAAATACCAACCATTTAGCCGGTCTATTGAAAGAACAAACTCATATCATACAATCTACATTAGGAGAACACAGAGCTCAACTTCAAGAACTTACTGATCAAATCCAAAAAATCAAGACAATAGAACTCCAAGAACTACTAGACACTATGACTAGACATACAAGAACTAACGCAGGAAATATTATTTTCTTAAACCACATTCTAAAACTCGACCAATACACCAACGAATACGAACTCGACCTGAATAACCTAATTGACGCGATTTTATTTGCAAGACAAGGAATACTCCACCCCAAAAATCTAACGCCGGAACAAATCATGTCTACAATCAGACAGATACAAAGCCACAACCCTATGAAACACTTCCCGGTCCCCCTCGAAAACGAATACGCACAAGAATTGATAAGACTCTCAAAACTGGAAATAACCTATATAGATGCTAAAATTATCTATATCATCTCAATACCGTTACTTAACACCTACACTTTCAACATTTACCGATTAATCCCTATTCCCGTAAAACAACACTATGACGCCACAGATAACAAGTTCGCATATATAAAACCAAGCAGCGACTATATAGCAATAACTAGAGACAGAAGCTTATACTTTAAATTGACAGAACTTAAATTCAATAAATGTATACTATCCCTAGAAAGTCAACCATTATTCCACTCTAACAACCACGCTATCTGCGAAATAGGACTATTCATACAACCAACCCTAACAGACATTAAGACATGTGACGTCAGACTAGGAACCTTCGAAGGCGTATATTGGAATGAGTTAACCACATCCAACTCTTGGATCTACTCCTTAACAAACCCAGAAATTATGCATATCATATGCGCAGACGAAGAACCGATCCAAATAACCCTAAACGACTCTGGCATACTAAAACTCAATAATAAATGTACAGCGAATTCCCGAACAATCTCACTATCCACATCTAAATACTACCAAACCATAGAAACACATTCATACGCACCAAAATTTAATTTGAACATCTCTAAAATCTACGACGAACCCGAAACTTTATCACTCATCCCGACAATGATATTAAATAAAACCCCATTCCTTACCTCCAAAGACCTATCCTCAAACGGACTAACTTTAGACGACATTATCAGAAAAACAGACGAAATAACACAATACCAAAAAGTCACAGATAAAAATAACCATATTGAAACCATGTTCTACTACATTTCCTCCGCTTTCGGATCACTATCGTTATTATATTTGGCAAATAAATTTGGAATAGCACGAAAAATCTTCAACTGCCTATTAACACTTAGGAAAAATCGAGAACCTATTAATCAAACAATCAGACACCACCACAATCAAAATTCTAACGAATCAAATGAATCACCAAATACACGAGAAATAGCAACCTGCTCTCAGACACCACACACACAAATAATCATACAACAAACTAAACCCCCAGCAACCACCACTACTACCCCTATAGTACCAAACACTGAAACAGCTCAAACATCCTTCTATACTACATAAAAACTCTACGATAATTCAGATATTATAAAATAAAATACCAACATAATCAATTATAAAATAACGAGTAACGTTAGAAACTATATACAAACACGATACTTAACTTATATAATAACGTTTGAATATGTACCTACCTTACCACTATAATAATCGCATATTCACTAACTCAGTATAAGACATTTATAACTAACCGATCTTATTGCAAATAAGCACACGTAGACATATTCACTATCGTCAATACACCCCCAGGTATATTCGCTAACGCGAATACACGCGTAGATGAATCTACTAACGTAGATTCATGCACATAGATACATTCACTAGCGTGAATGTATCCCTAGATATTATATTCACTAACGTAAATATAAGATCTTACATCTAAGATATCCCAATTTTTACAAATCTTGCCTTTTTCTCTTTTTTCAACTCTTATAAAAAAAAATTTCCTCCCGCTTCACAGGAGCAATATTTTTTTTCCCCCGGGATGGGCGTGTTACGTATCCCATACTACCCCACACTCTCCTACACCCTCACACTCAATACCCAAGACACAACATCCTGCATCCACCCAGTCTCTCAGCCTCCTATCAAAGGAAGCCTCACCATACCTTCTAAGAACTGCATCCCTATCTATGCACCGATAAAACTGCACCTGCATAAACGCGCTCAAGCCCGGGAGAACAATGAAAAGGATGATCTCATCATTCAGTTAGATAGTAACCAATATTGCACTTGCACTTGCACTCATCACTTGCATCCAAACCATCAAAGAAAGCAGTCACTTTTCAGACTCGCTCTAGAATCATAAATCACTAACCCAAAATTACTCTCAGTCAAACTCGACAATTGTAAAACTCATATAGATGGTTCTACCATCGTTGTAATCATTACCAATAAACAACCATTCAGTTACCATTTATATATGAATATTCACGTCAGTCACCTACCACTCCAATCCGGTTACCTAAAGGTATAAAAACGAGGGACGAACTCAACGACTACTCGTAACTCTCATCAACTACGATCCCAACTCATAACTATGGTGGCAGCTTAACCATCTCAACATCCTAATTCATAACAATGGTGGCAGCTTAACCACCTCAACATCCTAAATCATAACATTTCTATAATGTAATAATTGTGAAAGTTTAATATTATATATTATAAGAAAATAGGTATGATTGATGAAAGATGAAAGAATTTTTGGAATATTGACAGAAATTGTGCTAGCATCTTCTGAATCTCAAAAATATTGAAGATCAAGAATTCTGAAGAATTTTTATGTTTTGAAAAATTTTGATCAGATTTTTCCTAGAGCAATTCATTTTTTTTCTAGCAACCTTAGCAGACACCTACCGGACACTGTTGTTGGACAGAACAGGTCAAAACTCACTACAAACCTCCGCCTGGCACATGGGTCTAGACTCGACTCATAACACAGGTCAACAATTTTTTTTTTTTTTCTGGGTTTCTGTTTTAATGCTTAAATTTTGATTCTAGACATCAAAAAACACTCATATTTCCATTTTTAGCTTTTAAAGTTTGCTTTTTTTTTCTCATTTTTGAACTTGAATTTTTGTTATTTTATATTTATTTGCTATTATTTATCACAAATCTTCGATAATGAAGACTCGAGTGTTCAGCAAAAACTTTTTTAATCGTAATTTAAAAAAAAATAATGGAAAAAAATATATAAATCATCATAAATCAATATATATATCATTTTTCTTAAAAATACAAAAAATTGCTCTAGTTTCTTCAAAAGCAAACTTTGATCGAAAAAATTATTTTTCCCCTTCTTATTAACGTAGGAGCAACCAAAATTTCATATGCAGAAGACAGACCCAAAAATCGTGTTGACCAGTGTAACACATGGATACGAAAGCAGCTGCGGATTCAGCATATTAATCATAAGCTACATCTTAAAACTTGATTTCCTGTAACTACATTTTCTTCTCTGTGAAAATTAGGAAATAAAGGAAAGAAAAAAAAAAAAAAGTTTAAAAGTTGATTTCTGGAGAATGAATATTTTGACCGGTTGTCGTAAAGAATCAGGAGCATCGTTGGACCGATTCTGGAGTTTTTGGTTTTTAAATTTTCAGAATCGAGGCCTCTATCAGATGAACATACAACTTTTTGATATCACCATTTTTAGTTGAGATAATAGAAAAAAAGAGCAAAAAAATTTCAAAATTCAAAAAATCTTAGTAAAAACTAGATAGGTCAGGCAATTTTTGCGATATCAAAAAGTTGTATGTTCATCTGATAGAGGCCTCTCTTCTCAACAATTGGAGACCGAAAATTCCAGAACCGGTCCATCGGTGCTCCTCAGTCTTTACGACAACTGAGTAATTTTGTATTTTTCTATATTCAGCGTAACTACTATTAGACTCAAAGTAATATTCAATGTTGAATATGGATAATGAGGGTCAAACCCTCCTCAAAGTCCATGATTTTTTTGGATTTGATCAGACTCTCAAATTCGCTGTAAAATTACAATCTCTTCCTCAGAATTTTTACCAAATCAAAGTGTGGATACCCCCTTAAGAGAAGCGAAACATACTTCGCAAAATACCAAGCCTTTCGTATTTCTTGCAGGTTCTGGTGGTTTGGATACAGCTACACAGGCTTAGATAGTTGAGATCATTGTGTCACTATGTTTAGGGTCGGCTTTGACGACAGCTTCTGGAAACTCAGAAGAAGAGTCTTCGAGGATCTCAGTTCTGTCAGTTGCGTCCAGGTTTTTCGCATCGCAGTGACTTAGATTCGCGATACTGTTCGTAGTATCCGTATCGTCAATGTTTGCGAAGATGGTTTGGGCATCGACTATCTTCGTATGCCCGCGTATATGCCCGAGATGTCTCTTCACAAAGGTATCTACCCGCAGTGGCCTTGGATCATTCCGAAGTAGGTGAGTTTTTATTATATTAAACTCGCTTTCCACTGGTGCACTGCTTGCTGGTACGCGACCGTATTTAAATAAGTCACGGCATACGCATGACCACATAGGAAACCAGCGTGCATCGCTGAGAAGTCGATCTGCGAATTTGGGTAGAAAATGCGCATTGTCACGATCCCCATCCTCCCCTTGTTGTAAGCTTTTCACTTCTAGGTCGATACCCCTACCCCAAGAGCACCAAAAGGTGGAACTTTCGCTGTCATCGAAGACACTATCCAGTTCGGGACGTATGGCAGTCGGTATATGGCTGTCTTCATCGTGAATCTCGGAGGTAGGATCAATCCAGTTTTTCAGCAAATTTCTGTGAATCTCGCATTGAGTTTGTCGGCCACAAGGTAAATTCCCATCAGTTGCGGACCGTGCTACTGTCAATATAGATTTTAATCTTCCCACTTAAATTGAATGGTAATTTGAACTCACTGCATTTTGTTTTCCCTGCCTTAATAGCGCTTCGAAAAATATGAAATTTGGCATGCGTCTTCCCGATAGGGAAGTCATATAGGAAAATTGAGCTTTTTTTTTTCGTAAAATGCCTATATGACCATTAGGGTGTTTTTTTTTTTACGACTATTTTTTTTTTCACTCCCATCTCGAAATTTTGCGGGAAATACCTAAAAAAAAATTCCCTCAAAATTTGAGCCCTTAATTTTAATATCAAGTGCTCACCCAAGCCATGCTAAGATTTCCCGCTTAAAATACACGTAAACTTTAATTTTTTTTTTCAAAATTCTACAGTTCAGAGGCATTTTATGGTATAGTCTAGGACATAAGTAGGTTTTCTTCAGAATTAAATGCTCTACAAAAAAGCCTATTGCAGTGAAGTCGTAACTCACACCGGCGAGGTCGTACGGGTCACCCAAACCCAATTTTATCATGAAATTCTTGTTTTTTTGCCCTTATCTCATAAATGACAAAAGCTACAAAAAAAACATACGAGACAATTTTTTTAGGAAATTTAATTTCCTACAAAAAAGTTTCAGAGAGCCAAATTCCTAACATCGATATTTATTGAGATATTCGGCTGAAAAATAAGAAAATAAAAAAATAAAAAATCAATAATTCGACAATTTAACGCAATAATTCATAGAAATTCCACACTTCCTCAACTTAAAAGCCCAATATCTCAATAAATTTCAGATTTTTCGAAGCACTATTAAGGCAGGAAACAAAAAAATTCATTGAGTTCGAATTTCCATTCAAATTGAACGGGAAAATTCGCTGCCTCGGAGGCTTAACCTTGAGATGATCTACGGACTCCATGTCTCGCGTACTCATTTCAAAATTATTTGCAAACTTCCTTAGCCTTGTCCGCAGAAAATTATAAAATTTCCCTAAATAAAAACCACCCTAGTATACTTACCAGTCATTGTACCGCGTGTACCATAGGGTGCTTCAAAAACAAATTTGAATTTTTTTTTTCAACTCTTACCCTCCCAAATGCTTGCGATGGATAAGAAAGAAGTCCTTGCGAAAGTCGGTTGCTGTAGCTCAACTCTAAGAGGTCGCTATTTTCATTTTAGTTTCCCATTCATTTAACATGGGAATTTTCGTTTTTTTATTCAAACTGAAATTACACCTATTCTTTTTAACTTTTTTCAGATAACCATTGTATATTCAGAAAGCTGGTTTTTTAAGCTTTCCAAACCTGTATAATAAAACTCGATTACCTTAATTAGAAGATTGAATAAAGTCATTTAAAATCTAGAGATTTTATTGCTACAGAAAAATAGTTGAAATAATTTTTTATTCATTTATTCCAAGTTTTTTTTTTTTCTACCTACAGTAGACTCTACAGTAGACTCTACAATAGGTTAAAAAAAAAAAAAAAAACTTAGAATAAATAAATAAAAAATTATTTCAACTATTTTTCTGTAGCAATCAAATCTCTAGATTTTAAATGACTTTATTTAATCTTCTAATTAAGGTAATCGAGTTTTATTATATAGGTTTGGAAAGCTTAAAAAACCAGCTTTCTGAATATACAATGGTTATCTGAAAAAAGTTAAAAAGAATAGGTGTAATTTCAGTTTGAATAAAAAAACGAAAATTCCCATGTTAAATGAATGGGAAACTAAAATGAAAATAGCGACCTCTTAGAGTTGAGCTACAGCAACCAACTTTCGCGAGGACTTCTTTCTTATCCATCGCAAGCATTTGGGAGGGTAAGAGTTGAAAAAAAAAATTCAAAATTTTTTTTGAAGCACCCTAGTGTACCATCCTTAATCACTTTGGCATAGCGAAAATTATAGGCACATGACGATTGGGTGGTTTTGTAAATTTCATCCGAAATCCACTCTTCCCATCGACCTGGCGTCAGAATCGTACATTCACGTTCGTATTCTTTCGCTCTGGCTATTTCAATACGCTTATAGATTCTTGGTTCCATAAGCTCAACATATTCACGTCGATCTGCCCAAATTGTGAATCTGTAGGACCCCGACTCAACACCCGAATCATTGTTTTTGTTGCTCGAGACATTAGAAATGACGGTGTTATCCAAGTTCGAGGTGTTGAGCTTGATATGAACGGGATCTATTTGCTGCCGAATGTCTGTCTTCATACCATAGAATATAGAGTCCCTGGCTTTAATTGGTCCTTCAAGTCTTTTGATATTACCTGCCACACTGGATCTAACTTCGAAACCACCTTTTTATTACGTATAATCCGGTCCTTATGTTTCTGAATTACACTGATAGCCGTTTCCCGACGCACTTTACACGGTTTGCCCACTGGTTGTACCATTTTTGCACAGCGGTGACAACGTCTCAGTTCGTACGCGATATAGAAACAACTAAGAAGTATCCGTTTATGCCCAGAGCTAACAAAGACCGAATGAAGCCACTTCAGTTCTTTGAAAAACTAAATGAGCTCCAAAATGCAGAATTGAATAGCAAATGTTCGGAACGCGCGATACATTGTAGCGCCCTTGCGCTGGCAACGTCTTCAGCTTGTACAGCTAATATCTGGTGAAATACAGTATTGTAAGCACCGTTGTCAAGTGCCAGTATGTGTGTATATTACGGTAGTCGTTGGAAAAAAAAATCCGGGCCGCCCCCAAATCAACTCAAAATAATTCGAAACTCATCCTGTAATTTTTTCAGATTTTTATCGTAACGCTTAACCCTTGATCACAAAGGATAAACTATTTCATTCAAAATGCACGGGGTTTCGCGGTCTTTCCAGTCATCATTCTACCGTAGGACTAATTACGGGCCTGAAAATTTTAAATCCTCAGGAACTAGTCTACAAGAAAAATACTGCTGTGTGGGAAAACATTGCCAAAATTTCATAGATGTTATTCAAAAACATTGAAATTATATGTTTTCCGATGTTTGAACAACATTTGATGAAATTGGAAAGAAAAAGAAACATATTAGCATGGGATCCCTACTGAAAATATTGAGGTCAGATCTGATAAAAGATCGTAGATGAATTCTGATGTGAGCTCATACGAGATCTCATATTGGCACAGATGAGATCTCACATCAGCTCACCTCAGACCTCGCTAACGAATTTGAACTAGGATGCGACATGAGGTTTCACATGAGATCTCATATGCGATCCTGAATCAGATCTTGTATCGCATCTCATATAAGATCTGATATCGAATCTCATCTAGGATCGCAGACCACATTTCTTGCACGATTTCATGTCAGAGCTTATGATTATTATCTATTAAAATCTTAGTTGAAAATAATAGAAGATCTTTGGAAAGTTCTAAATTGTTATTTGTTTTGAACGCAGGAATATTAAAAGACAAACTTCCCACAACAAAATTTTATTCATCACATTGAGGATTAGTAGGTCTTAGTCGGTGTATAACTGTCTTCGTACAAGATGTTTATACCCTTTTCGCGTATCTTGTACAAAGCGTGCTAATGTTGGCCTCATTTCACGTTCATGGCGTATTTTTTCTTTGTCCGAATAACGATGAACATCGAGGTAGTACTCCAGCAATTCTGAAAGATAACCGGAAATAGTTGATTATCAAACTATGGTCATGAAGAGACATGATATAAATTAATATTAAACCTGTCAATAACTGCAGCTTGTCTGACTCAAACTCCTTCCGCGGTGTTCTCCCCGCAAACGACACGGATGTTTTCTTTACTCGAAAGCATCGGTTCAGGACCCCTTCTTCTCCCCATATTACGGTGGCTAAATCTCGAACGAAAGTTTGAGGCCTCTGCGCTATTGTGGTTTCCCAACTGTCTTTACCGATGAAAACGCCCAAGCCGAGATATATCTATAAATACAGAGAATGAACGTTACATTTTTAAGTGTATTGAATTAAATCGGGAAATTACTTTGGCACTATTTCTGGGAAAAAATGGTTTACGTCAAATAAAATTCTTCACGAAATTTATCTCGATTCTGTATCTATAAAATTATATAAAATTTTTCCCGGGTTACTTGTGAAACAAAAATATGCTCGCTTTTTCATTCACAATATCAAAACGTCGTAGCCCATGACATTCCGTACTGATTTTCTCTGTCGTCGCTGAAAACAGGTTATAAATACTCAATAATCCATAGATGGCATTTTTTGATTGAAAAATTTGGATTTCAATCTGATCTAAAATATGACTACGTAGATTAAACATCTTAGTAGTCACCTTTTGTTTCACAATTCACCTACGTGTACTTATCAAATGTATTTACCTTGTCGTTTCTTTAACCGTCCCGGAGTTGGAACATTCGTTAAGTGCTCTGGAACAAAATAAAAATGATTGAAATCATAATTTATGACAACATGAAGGTACATGGACTCATATTGGTTGGCGGAAAAAAAAGACTTGGAAAAAAAAAGACCCGGAAAAAAAAGACTGGAAAAAAAAGACTTGGAAAAAAAAGACACGGGAAAAAAAGACCCGGAAAAAAAAGACTCGGAAAAAAAAGACCCGGAACTAAAAGACTCAAAATCAAATTATTGTTAAATTTCATTTTTTATTATTCCCTCCCGAGAATCCCGCCCGAGAATCCGCCCGCTAGGTGGTCTCCGGGCGGGAGTGATGATTTTCCTTCATCGTGAGCCCAGGTCACGACGCGAAGCGGCGTGACCTGAGGCGAGCCACCCACCCGGTGGCTGTGGCTCCCTAAAGGTGAGAATAGGTTAGAACAGGTTAGAATAGGTTAGACCACCCCACTAATCCTACACACACACACACAGATGCGAAATACTCTGAAGGTGGCTGTGGCTCCCAAAAGGTTAGAATAGGTTAGAACAGGTTAGAATAGGTTAGGCCACCCCACTAATCCTACGCACAAACACACACATGCGAAATACTTAGAAGGTGGCTGTGGCTCCCGAAAGGTTAGAATAGGTTAGAACAGGTTAGAATAGGATAGAACAGGTTAGAATAGGTTAGAACAGGTTAGTACACCTTCGATGTACTTGACTAACTGAATAATTCCGAGGCCTTTATCACCACAATGCCTCAATGAGTACCGATCAAAACGAAAACAAACCTGATCAATGACATCTATACGAATCTCACCGTAAATGTAAACACACTTACCTCCGAATTATATTGTATAATGTGATACCCCATGTATACTACAACGATTAAAATCCATGGCAATTTAGCGATGATTGTCGAAAATAATAAAAAATGAAATTTAACAATAATTTGATTTTGAGTCTTTTAGTTCCGGGTCTTTTTTTTCCGAGTCTTTTTTTTCCGGGTCTTTTTTTTCCGTGTCTTTTTTTTCCAAGTCTTTTTTTTCCAGTCTTTTTTTTCCGGGTCTTTTTTTTCCAAGTCTTTTTTTTCCTAGATTCACTCATATTAGGGTGGTCATCATTTTGCATATTGTTCAATGTTTTTAAGATGAAGGCCACCCTAATGTATACAGATATAGGTAACTTCATATGCTGCCTTACCCAAATGCGTTGCATGAATGTTTCGTCGATGACATTGTTCACGTGAGGTTGATGACCGATTTTGTTGGTTATTTAGGATAATGACTGGAAATGATTAACTCTGAAAAACACTACATTTAACTATGAACAGAAAAAACTTTATTGAATGAGTATAGAAAAATAGATTGCACAAAATCAATATCGATATTGAAGGCGAGAGAGAGCGCGCACGTGTTTATACTCATGGAGCGAACTTAAGAAGAAACAGGAAGAAGCTAAGGGGGAAGAGATAGATCGTCACTACCACTTCATCAAAACAATTTCTGTTTATGTCTTGTCAGCTCGTCTTTTGACTCACCTGTCTTGACACATGTAAAGGCGCCAATATTCGTAATATCTTAACACTCCCTCTCGCCTTTAATGTGTTTACAGATACATTATTATCTTAATACATTCCATAACGTAATCGGAAACCTTGGAATTTTCCTTGTGCCAAAGGCTTCGTTAATACATCGGCTAATTGGTCCCCTGTACAAATATACTTAACATCAATTTCGCCTGATTGTTGTTTTTCGCACGAAAAATAGTATTGCACTTCAATATGCTTTGTCGCTTTCATTGACTCAGGGGTTTTGACTAGTGTAATCGCTCTTTGGTTGTCGCAATAAACCACAGTTGCTTTCACTTGACTGCAGGCAATATTTGACAACAACCTTCTAAGCCATATCACCTCTTTACTTACAGAGCAGAGTGAAATAAATTCTGCCTCGGTGGTCGATGTTGCTGTTACGTTTTGCCTTTTTGAACTCCATGCTACTGGACCTGCGTTAACAAAACATACCCAACCAGATGTGCTAGCACGTCTGTCAATGTCTCCAGCAAAATCTGCATCACAGTATGCTGACAATGTTACATTTTGTGAGCCTATGTTATAGCTTATTCCATAATCAGGCGTTCCCTTCAAGTACTTTAACACTTTTTTTACACCTTGCCAATGCTGCTCGCTAGGGTTTTCCATGTATCTACTAAGTACTCCTACACTATAAGAGATGTCTGGTCTTGTTCCTACCATTAGATACATAAGCGACCCTATTGCTTGCCTGTAAGGATACCTACATTGAATGCTATTTTCGCACGTTTTTGAGAATTTTATTCCCGGATCAGCAGGAATCGAGACCGAGTTGCAATTTTCATGATTAAATCTACGTAAGACTTGGTTCGCATATGAACTTTGATAAACTTTTATCTTTTTCTCGTCTTGATTCCTGACGATTTGCATTCCCACAAAGAACTCTGCTTGCGAACACGTTATTTGGAAACGTTCATGCAACCTTGACAATAAATCATTCATTTCATCTACATTCTTGCCACACATCAGGCCATCATCCACATAGATTGCGAGATAAATTTGACTTTCTACCTTTACAAACACACATGGATCGGCCTTTGATTGCACAAAATCACACTTCACGAGAAAATCTATTATTTTCTTGTTCCACTGCCTAGAGGCTTGCTTTAAACCATATAAGCCTTTTAGCACTCGACACACACTATCACTTTTCTTGAGTACCGCTGGCTGCTCCATATATATCTCCTCTTCTAGATCGCCATGCAGAAACGCAGTCTTGACATCGAACTGCCAGATTTCCAAATTCCAAGCCGCTGCAACTGATAGAATGGTCCTCACGGAGTTGAACTTAACGACGGGTGCAAAAGTCTCACCATAATCAATTCCTTCCTTTTGCGAACATCCTCTTGCCACCAGTCGTGCCTTATATTTATCAATTGATCCGTCTGCCTTGAGCTTTTTCTTGAAGACCCAACGACTTGTTATGATGTTAGCATTCTCAGGTCGAGGCACCAGGACCCATGTGTGATTCGCCTCGAGAGACTCCAGTTCGGCGTTGATTGCTTCACGCCATTGATCTGCATCCTCTGACTCTAAGGCCTCTGCTAGCGTTGCTGGTTCTGCGTTAACCATAAAAGCTTCAGCTATTACCATTTGAGCTTGATGCGAAATGGCATCCACACTTGTACTTGGCCTTCCTCTAATCGGATATGGAGATCTAGGTATCGGGTCTCGTGGATTCTTTCGTTTAGATTTTGGCGTCTCAGATTTTTCAATGTTATCTTCATCCTGTTGGACTTGTTTTGGAATCGGGAATTCCACTTTTTCTGTCAACCTTTCTGTGATTATCTGAGGCCGTGCTTGCTCATGAAAGATCACATCTCGACGAATCAGAACTTTTCTTGTTTGAGGGTTGAAAACTCGATATGCCTTATTTCCTTCGCTGTATCCCATCATTATACACTTCACTGAATGTTCCTCCCACTTAGAACGTTGCTCTTTAGGTATGTGTACATAGCAGTCACTGCCAAAAACCTTTAAATGCTTGACAGATGGTTTTTCACCGTACCAAATCTCGAAAGGTGTAATACCCCCCAGAGTCTCAGATGCCGTTCGGTTTTTCAGGTATACCGCCGTATTCGCTGCTTCGGCCCAGAAATGGCGTTGTAAACCTTGCTCGTGTAACATTGCCTTGGCTGACTCCACAACGGTCCGATTATGACGCTCGATGAAACCGTTCTGTTCTGGAGCGCGCGGGGTCGTCTTCTCGTGCTTTATTCCTTTTGATAATAAGAACTTTTTTACTTCAGCGTTGCAGAATTCTAAACCACAGTCTGTCCTGAGTTTCTTTAACTTATGCCCATTAGCATTTACACTTGCGTAAAATTCTTGAAGGCACTCCAATACATCTGTCTTATCTTTCAAAAAATAAATGAAACAGTACCTTGAACAGTCGTCTTTGAGCAATAGGAAATAATTTGCTCCTCCAATTGAAGGCTGGTTCATTTTTCCACAGAGATCAGCATGAAATATCTCACCTGGCACAGCTGATCGTGTGCCCGTCTCCTTGAATGGCTGTCTATGTTGTTTACCGTAAATACACCCTTCACAGAACGGATTCTCTATGTTTGGATTGAAATCTAGATCCAAAACTGCACCTTTGTCGCGCATCTGTCTCAATCTCTGATAGTTAACATGTCCTAAACGCTCGTGCCACAGCTTTAAACTCGTTTCTGTCACTATCATAGCTTCTTCTGTTGTAATTGAGTCCACATTGAGCCTGTAAAGATTATTGTTCTTCACACCATCTAAAATAACACAGTTGTCCTTCATAAACACCACGCGTTTTCCATTCTCTTCGAAGATGACTCTTACTCCTTTCTCTGTAGACTGACTAATCGAAATCAAATTCTTTTCAATTTTTGGGACGTATAAGACGTCTTTGATAGTGTGTATGATTCTCTTCCCACTTACATTTGTCACTGCAATGTCTACATCACCTCTCCCTCTGACGTCTATGCGTGTACCTTCACCCACTCTGACACTATGAACACTTGCTGGTGATGGGACAAAATTCTTGAACCACTGTCTTTCAAAAGACATGTGCTGCGTTGCACCGGAGTCCGCATACCACGCACTTTGTTTATCAACCACACTCACTGATGCTTGGTCGTCCACAACAAGTAGTTCACTTCTGTCTGTATTGGCTGGTCGATTAGTGTTTGTTGACGTTTCTACCACCATAGAGCTGTCACTCTGACCATTTCCTTGCTCCCTCTGTTTCTTTCGACACTCACGCACCCAGTGCCCTGGAATTTTGCAATAATTGCACTTGCCTGGCCTTCGTCTACCTGACTGTCCCTTGTGCTGACTCTCAATGTTCGAGTTGAAACCTTTACTCTTGTTGTTGTTGATTTTCTTTCCATTCCAACGAACGTTTAATGCCTCTGACGCGTGTTGTTGTTTACTGTCTCCAGACCTCTGATTCAAAAGGTTTTCTTCATTTACCAGGTGTCCAGTAAGTCTTTCAACTGTCTGTTCGTCCTTTGGAACAACTAACCATGCCGCTCGTATGTTGTCGTACTTCTGCGGTAAACTGCCCAAAATTTTTGCAACAATCACAGGTTCTTTTTGCTCAAGATCCATTTCGCTGAGTCGCTGGGTTAACGACGTCAATCTGGCTATAAAATCCATGACTTTCTCTTCATTTTCGATCTTTGCATTAATGAAACGATCAAGAAGTACCTGCGCTGATTGGTCGCTCTTTTCAGCATGAACTGTTTTTAGTCTCGACCACATTTGTGCTGCCGTCGTACAGTTAGACATGTACTTCAGCTGATCGAGTTCCAATCCCCGCATCAGAAAAGCCTTTGCTGCATTATCCTTCTTGTCCCATGCTTCTGAGTTAGCTGTTGTTCGTGGTATCGTACCAAGGATGTATGGCTCCAACTCGTTTTCACCCATATAAATCTCCATTTGCATTTTCCATAACTGATAATTCTGTCCATTGAATTTGTGTAACTGGTATGTCCTTGATTCTGACATTTTTCTGCACTTCGCGAAAGTTCAGCACTGCACCCACTTACACGTAAAATCACGGAAGAAACTGCCGAGCTCTAACAAAAACCGACATTCAGACACACGCGGTCTGGGCCCATAACCTGTTGGTTATTTAGGATAATGACTGGAAATGATTAACTCTGAAAAACACTACATTTAACTATGAACAGAAAAAACTTTATTGAATGAGTATAGAAAAATAGATTGCACAAAATCAATATCGATATTGAAGGCGAGAGAGAGCGCGCACGTGTTTATACTCATGGAGCGAACTTAAGAAGAAACAGGAAGAAGCTAAGGGGGAAGAGATAGATCGTCACTACCACTTCATCAAAACAATTTCTGTTTATGTCTTGTCAGCTCGTCTTTTGACTCACCTGTCTTGACACATGTAAAGGCGCCAATATTCGTAATATCTTAACAGATTTCTTCTCACATTATAGTTGCTACGTTTATCTGCAGACACTCTTTGTGGTATGGCATCATGATCCTGCAAGTTCCTGCGTTCTTCATCCGAGTTTAGTAGATTGGCAATATCGTGCTGTTGCGTAACTGTACTACTGGCATTCGGTAATTCTTGTTCCCCTGATCGATCAGCCTGGTTTTTGTTTTGTTTCTGTTTTTCGGAATCTATATTGTAACTTTGCGTGGGTATCTCAGGCTCGGAAGCTGTAGAGATACCCGCAGTTAGTGTGAGTTCTTTACCAAAAGAATAATTATAAAAAATTAGGGCTTTTCTTTGAGGTCGAAAGGCAGGGAAAAGGATGGGTACTCCACCAAAAGCCACCTATCTAACCTTGTGAATTTAATCTAACTCGGACTCGGATAGCGTCAACTATCAAAGCCGTTATAATTTCTAATTAGTAGAGCCGGGAAATTAATCCAAGCCTACTTTTCCTAACTCAAAAGCTATCTTTCTCGGATCCGGGAATCGTGAAATTCCAAGACCGTGTCTCAGACTCGGAATCGATTTCCTTGGCCCTCGGTCGCAGAGAAATTAATCCCAACGCCGTACGCTCTTGGTTACGATACAAAGCTGGTCCCTGTTGGCTTTTTAGGGAAGGAAATGATTCAGGATAGGAGTCAGAGCTGAAATGTCCGTTAAAGAACTAGCATATGTTTGAATGATATGAAAAAGCATTTAATTCTAGTGTTACAAATCTGTTCTACTCTATCCTTAATTTCTATAGCTTTCGTTTGTTTAGTATTTAGGTTTGATCTATGGTTGTTGACTCGATTCTTGAATTTATGTAAATATAATTACTAGACGCAATTATATTTCTCAAGTGAATTTATTTCTATTTTCTCCCGTTCTATTTCATCGATTATGTTTTATGTCGAAGTGAAGCTTTATCTACTCCGCAAGAATTTTATATTTTATGAAGTTATTGGAGAGACGACCGGCCTATTGCTCGTGTCGCTCGATAATAATTGTGAGTCGCACGGCCGCTTTGGCTCGAATACGCTGCCGTGCTCGAATTCGGCGCTTCTTATATAGTCGCTATCCCCTCCTTCTCGCGTGACGTCAGCGTATGGTCGAATGTAGAGGATTACTATAATCCTCTGCTCCTTTGTTCCTTATTTCAGCTGATATTCAAGCTGGTATGTTACAATATACACAACAATAAAAGAACATTGATACTACTGTCGGCGCAAAAAGGTCTGGCCCCTCTGTTTGAGTGATCATAACTTCTACAGAAAAATTGATAGAGCATCGAGTCTGGAAAGATTGTAAAGCGCCAAGTTTTCTGCGTCTGATGGTTACTCACAAATTTCTGTGTCAAAATCGTGGAAACCGTTATAATCTCCGAAAAGTTAAAAAACGTCGTTTTTCGGAGTCCATCGCCGTACGTCAACTTAAACTCGTCACCGTTTGTCTGGACTAAGTTTCAAAAATCTGTAAAAATTCGAAAATATTCCCTGAACATTAACGAACATGATAGCGTTTGGTAATTTCAAAAATTTTCAAAAACGTGGACGCCAGGTGCAAAAAGGTCCAATGGTGCGATTTGCGGAACGGATTGGTACCGGCGAACCTGAGCTAGCTCAAAATTTTCGGCAAGGTTTACACTTTTTGATTCCGTAATCAGTTTTCAGTTCGTATAAGTCAACTTCCAGTAATCGACTCCAACAATTTTTCAAATTTGCGCGGGGCCGCGCGTGTCCCAGCCCCGATATTCGTTGCTGGATTTCCCTCCTGCCGCGCCCGTCGCAGACTCAATTGTTAATGCAACTAACAATGTAAATGCAGCGACGAATATCGCAGCTTGGACACACGCGGCCCCGCGCGAATTTGGAAAACTGTTGATGTCGATTACTGGAAGTTGACTCTCGCAAACCAAAAACTGATGACGGAATCAAAAAGTGTATATCTTGACGAAAATTTTGAGCTAGCTCAGGTTCGCCGGTACCAATCCGTTCCGCAAATCGCACCATTGGACCTTTTTGCACCTGGCGTCCAGGTTTTTTAATATTTTTGAAATTACCAAAGGCTATCATGCCCGTCAATGTTCAGGGAATATTTCTGAATTTTTACAGATTTTTGAAACTTAGTTCAGACAAACGGTGACGAGTTTAAGTTGACGTATGGCGATGGACTCCGAAAAACGACGTTTTTTAACTTTTCGGAGATTATAACGGTTTCCACGATTTTGACACAGAAATTTGTGAATAACCATCAGACGCAGAAAACTTGGCGCTTTACAATTTTCCCAGACTCGATGCTCCATCAATTTTTCTGTAGAAGTTATGATCACTCAAACAGAGGGGCCAGACCTTTTTGCGCCGACAGTAGTTATCGCTATAATCATAATTATTGAAAACGGTGCAAAAATGTATGAATGACTAGATGTGATTTACCGAGATGAACTGCGTGAAAGTTTGGTTTGTTCGATTTTGTCTGTGATGTGGATGCCCCCTCTTTTAGATTGCCGTAAGTACGTTTGTATGCCGCAACTCTCAATTGTATGAAATTGATATCGAGTATTTCCTCAGATTCCTCGTTAGAATATTGTACATTGACAATCTCCTCCTTTCTTGCAACTCTGCATGATTTCTCAGCTTTCTTCTTCACAGTTCTTTTTTTTTTTTGAAACTACATCCAGGAAATAAGGAAACTACTCAGGACTAGCCGAGTCAATCAAACAAATTTAGGGGTTCAGCACAAGAAGGGGATATACGTATATGTGACATTTTGTCCAAGGGGGGGATGCCGCAGGTTTTTTTCGAAAAAGTTGTTTTTTTCAGCCTCTAAATTTCGTAAAGGGTCCAATCAAAAAATCCTTACAGCAATTTTGAGATTATGGTAGTATGTGTCTTGAAGAAAAAATGTCAACATCCTGCGATGATAGTGTATGCGCAGGGGACTTTTTGTAGCAAAGCATCTGCGAAGAGACTGCGAAAGATATCCTGTGCATATACTTTCATCGCAGGATGTTCAAATTTTTTTCAAGACACATACTATCATAATCTAAAAATTGCTGTGAGCGTTTTTCGAGGATTTTTTATGTCATTTATAGGCTGAAAAAACTGACTTTTTGGAAAAAACCTGCGGAGTCCCACCTCAAATTTATCAAAATACTTGTATGCTCAAATCAACAGTCGGAAAGTTAAAGAGACTTTTTTTCTGCAATTTTCGAGTTCTTTCACTTACACCCCTTTTGCAGTGGCCCCTTCATTGTATCTTAAGGGGGTACATTAGGGTGTCCCTTATTTTCATCATTTTTCGAAATTTTGGAGCACGCCCCCTAGATCGATTCTTCATTTGAAAAAATGAATTTTGGCGCAAAAAAAAATGTTCTATCTTATCATTAACACGTGCGTGCAAGCACGAGATTTTTTAAATGCAAATAACACGGGATATCGCTGAATTTTCAGTGATAAGTTTTTTCAAACTTACATGTTGAATATTTCCAAGTATAAACTATGGGATGTTGTTGAAGGACGATGCATTTACATGGAAAAATATTTATATCTGACATACGATAGGGTATTTCGGTACAGTAGGGGGCCATGTGAAATAATCCAAGAAAATTCGGGATTTTTATTACAAATTCTTAACATTAAATTATTTTTATTATTATTAATTTTTTTTATTATTATTTTTTTTTTAATTATTTTTATCGATATATACGAATATGTAGAAAACTTAAGAAATTAAAGCGTTTTCGTTAGTAGGTTCATATTGCCCCCTACTGCACCGACATACCCTATCATATGTCAGATATAAATATTTTTCCATGTAAATGCATCGTCCTTCAACAACATCCCATAGTTTATACTTGGAAATATTCAACATGTAAGGTTGAAAAAACTTATAACTGAAAATCCCGCGATATCCCATGTTATTTGCATTTAAAAAATCTCGTACTTGCACGCACGTGTTAATGATAAGATAGAACATTTTTTTTTGCGCCAAAATTCATTTTTTCAAATGAAGAATCGATCTAGGGGGCGTGCTCCAAAATTTCGAAAAATGATGAAAATAAGGGACACCCTAGGGTACATACACCTTCGAATTTTCAAAAAATCGTTTTCGTTTTTATATTTTATTTGGAATGCTAGTGACCTAATCTACCTGTAAATAAATCGGCGTCGAAAAATCTAGAGGATTTGAAAAGTTACAGCCATCACAGTGCCAAATTGCGAAAAAGCGCCGCCGCGCGGCGCGCGGACCTTCATGTTGATGTCATAAATATTGTACAACACCGCCAATACCAGTGTCTTACTTTTTTGACGTTTTTATACAATTTGATTTTGGATTTGATTTCGTGATTTTTCAATTTTGTGTAATCATCATTTTTACACATATTTAATTTTCAAAATTCTTTTCAATTGCGCTCAATGACAGAACACATGGCTGCGATCTACATTTTTTCGAGGTTAGGTGTCCAATTATTTGTAAATTGTCGTGTTTTCATCACGAATTCAAACTAATAGTAATTTTCATTATTGAACCAACACAGTGTATGTATGTCTGAGATAAGACTTCGGAATCGAAAGAAGATGATCCATCAAAAAGTACGTTTGAAATCGATGCCAGGGGACTACACATTCAGATTTCTAAAAAGATGAGTATTTCTATAATATATTGTAACTTTCCGTGAGTTTGAGATATAGTCGATATCTCAAACTTGGAGTTATTGTGAAGTTCTTTACTCGAATTTTATTTCGGGACCCCGTCTAACAAATTTACTATGACTCGAATGATTCTAATTTTACGGACCTCAAACGCTTTCGCGCTATCAGCCGCCTCCCACCTATCCCACAATTAATTTAATTGAAGTTAGTTTCCCTGGCTCAGAGCAGAACTTGCCTTACGCAGGTTATGCCTGTCTCAGACTTGGACGAGGACGAACCTCGCCGAAGCTGTACCTATCTAGTTTGTTAGTAAAAAGGTAGAGACCAGGAAATGGCGGAGAAAAGAATCGGCGTCAATGTTTACCTGTGTTTCATAAACTTAGAATAAACATTTATTTTATATCTGAGCTTTCTTTTTATCGTATAAACCAAATTTTCAAAAGTATAATCAAACTTATTCTAATATAACCTAATTTTGATACATCAAGTATTGCAAAGCAAACTTTGAATATTTGCACGAAGTATTTTATACTAGTGACTTTTATATTTTTCGTAATGGATATTTGTTTGGAAATGTTTGAATTAATTTTATAAATTGCTAAGAAAATTGAAGTTGAGACGTTATTTCTATAATAGACGATTCTATCAATTTGAATATGTGAAGCGATAGATTGCTATGGCTCTATGCCTATAGCATCTGTAAACAAAGAGTGATGAGACAATTAGGTGCTATACCTGTGAATTGCTAGCGAGCTGAGTTCTGTCACGCCTTTTATACCAGTCGTGACGTCACTCAACTCGTCGCTACGATCGAACTTGCTAGATTGTTCGAGGCGTTCGCAACGGTTGAAATTTGAAATGCTAACGGTCAGGCCTAGGTCGCCTGAAACGTTACAATATTAATTGCGAAAGTATGATGAATATTATAAGAAAAAAGGTATGATTGATGAAAAATGAAAGAATTTTCGGAATATTGACAAGAATTGTGCCAGCATCATCTGAATCTCAAAAATATTGAAAATCAAGAATTCCGAAGAATTTTTATGTTTTGAAAAATTTTGATCATATTTTTCTAAAGCAATTTATTTTTCTTCTCACAGCATTACTGGACACCGTTGTTGGACAGAACAGGTCAAGAATCACTACAAACCTCCGCCTTGCACATGTGTCTAGGCTCAACTCATAACGCATCGATACGAGAGCAGCTGCAGATTCAGCATATTATTCATAAGCGAAATCTTAAAACTTGATTTCCCGCCAACTACATTTTCTGGTCGTTGTCGTAGGGTACAGGTCGCATAGTTCATCGAAACTTTCTGAAATTTGGTGTGAATTTTCTGCAATGACGTAATTTCGGACCAAACCAATAATATATAGAAGAAAGATCTGTCTTCTATCATTCTAACTAGCTAACACACTTTTTTTTTCAACTTTTTTGAAAAAATGTCTTAAAATAAAAAAATTCCAGGTTTAAAATTGAAATTTATGGAATATTATTGGTTTGGTCCGAAATTACATCAATGTAGAATACTCTCTCCAAATTTCAAAAAGATTCAATCAACGATGCGACCTGTATGCTACGACAACTGCTTTTTCATCGGTGGACCAGAACTACTGAACGATGAAATCCAGATATTCTTTCATATGCCTCAATTATAGTTCAAAATACTAGTAATCTACTGTATAAAAATTAAGTCAATAAAATGTTTTATGACAGTGTACCAGTCATTTAAAAAAAAAACATTTTGAAGGTGTATGTACCCCCTTAAAGTGGTATACCACAAGAAATAAGAAAATAGGTAAACCAGTTCAAAACAGTTAGAAACAGTGATTTGAAAATATATAATAACGGTAATTCATAATGCAAATAATCAACATATACTCTTCTGCATAATAGCATAAAGTGATTACGCTTTGATGAAATTATAGAGCAAAATTCCCTTCAAATATTTTACCTGGAATTGTCTGTTCAGGTTCGGTATCGTCAGAACCTGAATCGACTATATTCGCTCGCGACTCCAGCTGTTTTTTACCCCTAAATTTCCGCAATTCCTCTTCTGCTTTTTCGGCTTTTCGCCTTTGGATACGATCTGAGAGCGCCTATAATATGATTCATAATCAACTACATGTATTGTCATACATTTCTGGAAATGCATGAAAATCTCATACGAGTATTGTATCAGTTCATAAAAAGCTATCTGAGATTTTATATCAAATTATCAATGCTAAACGGTTATTCCAGCCTAGATCTGCGTACACCATACAGAACTGAACCCAACTGAAGCGAAGCACTTTTTTTTAATAGTGACTCATGCAAGTGCGTACACTACTCGGAAGCAAAGACGATGAAACCGAACCACAGATACCTATATCTTCCAATGTGCTTTGCCCAGTCCTCTTCTTCACGGCGAATTGCTTGCAATGCTAAATTATATGCTTCGTTGATAACATCTATTGGAATGTACAATTGTACAATGAGGGCGTGGTTTCACCTGGTGGCAGCATTTGAACTACCGACAGTCCTCTCTAAATTTGAATCAGTGAATATCCACTGATTCAAATTTAGAGAGCAGGAGTGCGATTCCGGATCTTTTGGCCATAGCTATGGCCTGGCGGTAGCTAACGTCTTGTTTATAACAATCGAACAGCGTTTGACGAGACCAGTCGATTTGGCCAATAAGAACACTGCATGTGTGCCTTGGCTACCGCCAGGCCATAGCTATCGCCAAAAGATCCGGAATCGCACCCCAGGTATAGTTTGTGTGTCCATGTGAGCTACTGTGAGTGAAAACGACCTACTGTCAGTACAGTTCATCCAGATGGCGTATCCAATGTTTGTACTTCCCAATTTTGTTCATATTTATTATTGTTTTAGAATAATCAATACCTTTTGATCAATTTCGGCAAAAACGACAAAATCCTCCGGTCTAATGATCTTTCAGATTTATTTCAGCGACATGTTTTAGATGCAGAGCATCGAGACTCCTACATTAGACATGCGGGCCTCCCGTTGTATGTGCACATGTACTCGGAGGAGCAGCTCGATGTTATGTGTGCAGAGGACATAATTGTCCATTTTGATGCTACGGGAAACGTCGTTCGTAAGCCACGAGACGTCAAGTGCAAACGACTCATGTATTACGCCATGGTAATAAACAAAAATAGCTCCGTGATTCCTATTGCAGAAATGGTAAGTTCCGAGCATGACGTGGCATCCATTAGTACATTTTTGAAAAGATATCGTTACTTTTTATCTACAAAACATGTCAGTTGGCCGTTATTCCGCGTAGTAGTTGTAGATTGGAGTTAGGCGTTGATCAACTCCGTTATGACTGAATGGAACGGGATGACTGTGACGAATTACTTGAACCAAGCTTACATCTACTTGACGCAAGAAACACATCCGAGCTCCGATTTCATTATCGTCCACAGCTGCTGCGCACACTTTCAGAAACGCGTATCAACGAACATACACAAAAAGTTTCCGAAATACTTGCCCGTGAAAAACTTAATTCTTGAATGTGTAGGGTTAATGATTCATTGCCGTATCATAGATGCTTTAGACAAAGTGTTCGAACAATTCATGACGGTCCTTCTGACTATGAATCGTGAGCAGGCTTCACGAGCTGCATCATTTGATAAAAAATGCAGATCCTCTCAGTGAGATAGTGCCGGGTGACGAAGATCAGGTCGAAACTGTATCAGACGATAGACTTGAGGGTAGAATTTATGCTGATTCTCCTTTTTTCCATCGCTATTACGCGAAACTCTTGAGTATAAAAAGTGACTTGATCGAGACCGACAATGACAACGAATATTTTGCGCCGGAGGTTGCAGATTATGTGACGCAGAGCCTTATGCCGTACGTTCCAATGTGGTCAGCTTTTCTACTGACGCATGTAGTACCAGATCGTGCTAGACTCAGCAACGCTAACGTCGAGTGCTACTTCAATCTCGTGAAAAGAGATGTTTTAGAGGGCAAGGTGAATTTTAAGATAGGTCGATTCATAGACAAAATGAGGAATTACAAAAGTTGTCTATGTGCAGCGGCAGCCATTATTACACCCTTAAAGGGTCGCCGATCCAAGGCAACGGCGGTAAAAAGGCAATCGTGTAGTAGGACTCGTCTTGTAGCGAAATTAGATAGCCCGAATAATTCGTTAGTGCAGGAGATGTGGCAACGCAAACGTAAAGCTCAGTATAGCCATCTAGAGGGTCGTTTACTTGGAAAAATCACCAATAAGGTTAAAACTTCTCACTTCCGAACGAGTACGCCCAAGCAGGAAAATCATGATCAATCCCCCGAACAGGAAAATCATGACCAATCGCTGTTGGACCGAAGCGACAGTTCGACTCACGCGAACGCGTTACCCAACGGATTGTTCATGGACGTCGAGTATTACATGCTCGAATTGAACAATACCGAGTTCACTATTGGACGATATTCTTCTAGTATCTGTGCTCCGATTATAGCATTTGATCATTTCGATTCGTTTTCCGGGCAATTTCAAACCCTGGGTGAAAAAGATACTTGGATGGGGCAGTTATAGACGCTTATAGTGTGCCTACCTTAGATTTTGCAAAGAACGTGGTCTACGTCCCCACAACCTACACGTATTATTTGTTAGGCGAGGACCGTGACAAAGATAAACCTGAAACGTTCCGAATGTACAACGTCGGTGATGCATTTAAGGGCACAATGTTCATGCCGTACGTGTACGCGAACCATTGGTGTCTATTGGTAGTTGATATTGACGCAAAAACTGTGATGCACTTAGACCCAATGTACAAGCGCGGTAGTGGAACCGAAACAGCCGTGCAATACTTTAAAAAGTATGTCAAAGAGTGTGCAGAAAAACAACCCGACGTACTCTATGACATCAATTGGACTACGATCAGTTACAAAGGGAAGCGCCCGTTGCAAAAAGACTCGTTTAATTGCGGTGTATACGTCACGTACTATACAGGGTGAGTTTTTTATCTTGAGACATCGAAATATCTCAAGAAATACGCAACGTACAAAAAAATGTCCAGAATTAGAACTGTTTGATTTTGAAGGGGAAAATTGATTCTGTGAAAATCAACCCCCCACCCCAACCCCTGAATGCGGGAGGGGTAGTAACTTTGAAATTTCAAATGGGAACCCCTATTTTTTATTGCAGATTCGAATTCTACATGAAAAAATACACAAGTTTTGTTGAAACTTTTTTTCTCGATTCGAGACAGATGGCGCTTGAATCGCGAAAAATCAAATTTTTTATTATTCCAAGAAAGGCGCTCCAAATCGAAGATAAGGAAGTACGTGTTGAATGTTTTCAGGAGAACAATTCCATTGTGCATAGTTTTACCTCAATCGCCAGCCCCCTCCCCCCCGACTAGTGTATCTTCTCCGTTCTAATGCGATCACAATCCCATTTCAAGCACCCTGATAGTGAGAGGCGAGGGGACTCACTGAAAACAAGCACCCCGATAGTGAGAGGCGAGGGGACTCACTCAAAGCAAGCACCCCGATAGTGAGAGGCGAGGGGACTCACTGAAAACAAGCACCCGGAGAGAACAGAAAACTATTAAGTCCACGTCGTTGTTCCTGGGTAGCGCTACGAGTGGTTGTGGCGATTGAGGTAAAACTATGCACAATCGAATTGTTCTCCTGAAAACATTCAACACGTACTTCCTTATCTTCGATTTGGAGCGCCTTTCTTGGAATAATGAAAAATTTGATTTTTCGCGATTCAAGCGCCATCTGTCTCGAATCGAGAAAAAAAGTTCCAACAAAACTTGTGTATTTTTTCATGTAGAATTCGAATCTGCAATAAAAAATAGGGGTTCCCATTTGAAATTTCAAAGTTACTACCCCTCCCGCATTCAGGGGTTGGGGTGGGGGGTTGATTTTCACAGAATCAATTTTCCCCTTCGAAATCAAACAGTTCTAATTCTGGACATTTTTTTGTACGATGCGTATTTCTTGAGATATTTTGATGTCTCAAGATAAAAAACTCACCCTGTATACAGTGTTTGGCTAGAGGTGTTCAAATGGACGCTGATTTTGAACCAAACACATATAGGGTAGAAATCGCAGAATCGTTGCTAAGACTGTCTCGCGATATGAAGGAAGTATGCCAATATTGCTTTAGTACAAGGCCTGTTGATTTAATTATGTGTAACACTTGCAGACGATGGGCTCATTTGAAATGTCTCAATCTACTGGGAAATCAAAAAACCTTAGAGGAATGGAACGAACCTAAATCCCGCTATAGATGCGGGCTATGTGCTAGCTGAATAAGACAATGGATGCGATACTAGTCAAAGCCATTGTGATCAAGGTAAAAGTATTTATACGGATCATCTGATCATTGGAATACGCACTGTGGCTGAATAGGCAGTGCCGGCTTCAGATATTTGGCTGCCCCAGGCAAAGTCCGCGAGCGCCGCCCCTCTGCGTTTTTCAACATATCAAGTAGACATTTCGAAGGGTGGGAGAAATAATATAAACCTATGTTCCCTCATCAATATATTATATAATATAATTTATGTGGTATGGTAGCTTTACATAATATTATTGAAATAAATTTTTTTTTCCGAATCTTTAATGCTAGACCTTCCAGCGTCGACACTTAAAGGGAACCCCGCCAAGTGTCCCCCTCCGATTTCAACGAAACTTTGGGAGATTGTAGAGGGGGTGAAAATATTCGACACGTATTTTTTTATATCTGCGGAATTCCACCCCAAGGGGGTGTAATCAACCCCTGAAAATTGCGGATTTCGCTATTCGATAGCTCGTGAAGAACGAACGGCCGAGGATTTTTGGCTGACAATGTGCTACCGGGGGTTTTCGGGGCCGCTGATTACGAATCTGGCATCAGATTTTCAAAATTCAAAATGGCGGATCCAATATGGCGAACGTCGAAACGAAAAATTGTACCAGTTTTCCCAAAATTCTGTACCCTGGGGTTTTCGGGGTCGCTGATTACGAATCTGGCATCAGATTTTCAAAATTCAAAATGGCGCATCCAATATGGCGAACGTCGAAACGAAAAATGGTACCAATTTTCCCAAAATTCTGTACCCGGGGGTTTTCGGGGTCGCTGATTACGAATCTGGTATCAGATTTTCAAAATTCAAAATGGCGGATCCAATATGGCGAACGTCGAAACGAAAAATGGTACCAACTTTCCCAAAATTCTGTACCCTGGGTTTTCGGGGTCGCTGATTACGAATCTGGCATCAGATTTTCAAAATTCGAAATGGCGCATCCAATATGGCGAACGTCGAAACGAAAAATGGTACCAATTTTCCCAAAATTCTGTACCCTGGGGTTTTCGAGGTCGCTGATTGAAAATGTGTAGTCGAAATTGGAAAATTCAACATGACTGACACAAAATGGCGGACCGACTTCTTCCAAAATGGTGTGGATTGCTTCGGATTCGGTATCCCCGGGATTTCGGGGTCGCTGATTACAAATCTGAGGTTAGAATTGGAAAATTGATATTGGAAAATTACGAGTAGATGAGTAGACGGACATTGTCACCTCTATTAATTGTTTTAAAAGAATCTAGTGGAGGATTTGGTCCTCGAGTGCAAGAGACTATGTTTAAACCACAGAATGTATATCTTATGGCTTCGAAATCTGGGAAATTAACAACCGAACATTTTAAACATTGGTTTCAAGACGTATACCTTCCGCACACCAGTCCGAAATCGGTTATATTATTGGATTCATGGAGTGGTCAATGTCCGGGCGTATTTGAAACGATGAATTTCAATGGACAAAAAGTAGAACTTCTAACCATTCCCCCAGGGACAACTGGAATGATACAGCCACTGGACGTGTACGGATTTCGCATATGCAAGAATTATATCAAACATTTCTCTGATATCGTGATATTGTATGATTACGACGTGAATCTTCATTTGAGAGACAATATCGTCAAGCTGCAAAGTCTTACTCACAATCAATTTTCGTCTCCTAGATTTACAGATCTTTTTAAATATTCATGGTATAAAAGTGGATACATAGATGCAAGACCACCGAAATTCGAAAATCCGGTTCAATATTGTTTTACCGAGAGTTCTCCAACGTGTGACATATGCGGCGATGTTGCTATTATCAAGTGTGCGTGGTGTAAAAAGTCGCTATGTTTAAAACACTTTTTTCATGAATATCACTATTGTCAAAACTATCACCCGTGACGAAATACGCATGATGTAAGCTATATTGTAAGGTTCAATCTAAAGATTTATATTCGTATACATGAGACCTTTATTCGTATACTATATTCGTATATTATATTCGTATACTATAACACCATTATATTATAAAAGTGAATAAAACGATTGCCAAAGGTAGCTTAATCATGAATTAGCGAGGTATTTACCACACCGTATTTTTTTCTACAGTCATAAAACTGTTATTAGTTTGTGGGGTCTTTTATTTATAATTTTTTGAAAATCTGATACCAGAATCGTAATCAGCGACCCCGAAAACCCCCGGGTACAGAATTTTGGGAAAATTGGTACCATTTTTCGTTTCGACGTTCGCCATATTGGATGCGCCATTTTGAATTTTGAAAATCTGATGCCAGATTCGTAATCAGCGACCCCGAAAACCCCAGGGTACAGAATTTTGGGAAAATTGGTACAATTTTTCGTTTCGACGTTCGCCATATTGGATCCGCCATTTTGAATTTTGAAAATCTGATGCCAGATTCGTAATCAGCGGCCCCGAAAACCCCCGGTAGCACCTTGTCAGCCAAAAATCCTCGGCCGTTCGTTCTTCACGAGCTATCGAATAGCGAAATCCATGTGCATAAAGTTAGCCCCGCCATTTTGGATAAAATAAAAAACAACTGGTGTGCTGGATTGTGCTCAGTGTGTGCTACTTTGTGCCGTAGTGATTTTTTTTTTTTTTTTTCATCCACAGATTTTATCGAGACACCACACTTTTACGATAAAAGTTAGCCCCGCCTTTTTTAATGAAATGAAAAACAACCAGTGTGCTAGATTGTGCTCGACGTGTGCTACTTTGTGCCGTAGACAAATCTTTTTTGTCCTCTCACTAACAGATTTTATCGAGATAAAACCGCTTTCACGATAAAAGTTAGCCCCGCCTTTTCTGATAATTCAAAAAATAAACCTTGTGCTGTACTGTGCTCGACGTGTGCTACTTTGTGCCGTAGATGATTTTTTTTTTCCCTCACCCTTACAGATTTTAACGAGATAAAACCACTTTTGCGATAAAAGTTAGCCCCGCCTTTTCGGATAATTCGAAAAATAAACCCTGTGCTGTACTGTGCTCGACGTGTGCTACTTTGTGCCGTACATAATTTTTTTTCTTCCCTCACCCTTACAGATTTTAACTAGATAAAACCATTTTTGCGATAAAAGTAAGCTTCGCCTTTTCTGATAATTCGAAAAATGAACCCTGTGCTGTACTGTACTCGACGTGTGCTACTTTGTGCCGCGAATGAAAGTTTTTTTTACCCTCTTTCATTCAATTTTCATGGCTCGAACAATATGCTATCCAGAAATGATAGCCCCGCGATTATAGGAAAACTGTTACAATAAATATTTTCTGTATTGTATCGACATGCTACTGCCCTCAATTTATTAATTGAGCCCCCGGATCATAAAAGGGATCGCGCGGACGAAATCACATAGAAGTATTGTCACTTTTGAACATATGCCGATCGGGAAAAAAGAAAAAAAAAAAGTCAATTAAAAAGTAGTGACTATTTTTTAATTCATGAACTTTTTTTTTTTTTTTTTTTCCGATCGGCATATGTTCAGAAGTGACAATACTTCTATGTGATTTCGTCCGCGCGATCCCTTTTATGATCCGGGGGCTCAATTATAAATTGTATTTATGCTTGTGTTTACCCAACATTGCAAATTGAATAAATTTCTATGTATCCACCTACTCCGTGCCGTAAGTCGAAAACTAATATCTTTTAAAGACAAAAAAATGACTTACGTGCCCGCAAGAGCGATAAGTCGTAAAAAGGAAGAGAGAAAGAGAGAGAGAGACAGACAAAAAAGATGTCATCCACAGGGTAAAGTGTGCGAGGATGGACCACAAAGTTTCAAAAATTGTTTTCCAGACTTTTCCAACCCCAAAATACGAAACTAACCCAAGTAATTTCTTCGTCCCAGCGTGATGGTCTTTCAGAATAAAAAGAATAGTACTGTCCAGTTGAAAAATTCGTGGAATGAATTATTATGTGGCGCAACTATTTGTTATTGCTCCGGAACGCACCACGAACTGCTTCAAATCCTCGTCAAATTCAGGAAATTGCAGTGATTTCGGGGTGAAATTCCGAGCGCCTCTCAAACCTACACTGTCGACTTTGGATGTATGTTTCCGGATACTTTTTTGTTGGAAATTTTGTGCTCTACACAATTGTTGCTGTACAATTTTTTCTATTTGGCACGACTCTTGGATCTTTCGGAGTTGACGTTGGCGGTGTGCGATTTTCAGGTCATTTTTTACGGTTTTTGATTGTTTTATGCACCTAGGGAATGAAGTTCGTACTTTATTCCCGACTGCGCGCATAAACAACGCCCTTTCTGCCCTTGGATGAATAAAATATCGTATGGACCATGGTGTTAAGTGTTCTTCTAGACGAGTGTGAAGGTCACCCTCGCTTCGCCCAGACAAACCTCACACTCGTCAGAAAGAACACTTCATTCCCTAGGTGCATCATATACTATTCTTTTTTTAACAATTTGCAAACCGACTTTTTTCCATCAACTTGGATCTAAGATCAATAGACCACATGTTTAAGGTGGCTCATCAGTGAATTAAAAAACCGGGGATACGGATGAAAATTCGAGAGGGTGTTATCTAAGATGCAATGAACACTCTCTCGAAATTTCAGAGTATGTTGCCAGGCAAATTATTACGAACGAGTAATTGAAAAATACCTATTTTAACATGGTTCTTATGGCAGTTGATTTCATTTTCACCGGAAGTGACATGATATCTTTTGATAAAGACGAGAGATTTTACTCAAATTCGAAGTATTGAAAGATGAAATTGTGAACTTTCCAATGATATTTGAAAAGTTGTGTCTTGCCAGGGATTTTCCTGAGAAATTTAATCGCGAAAGTCATCGTGTTGTGCAAATCTCGGATACAATATGTCTGTTATGCGCGTGAGGAAACACGCGACGCGCGCGAAATTTAAATCTGTCATCGAGTTTCTCATAAAGGACAATTATAATCGGGTTTTCAGCTTATATATTAATATATTATATATGTATATATTAATATATATTAATAGTATGTAATAAAAAATTAGATATATTAATATATATTAATAGTATGTAATAATTAGATATATTTATATATATTAATATATATTCATAGTATATAATAAAAAATTAGATTTTTATTAATTAAAATTAGGTTGTGTTGAACTGTCATAAGAGGCTGTCAGTTTTTTACTCAGCGCTTGCATACTGACAGTGATAAATACTTTTGTCAATTGAGACTTTATTTATAATATTATTAATTATAAATTACGGATAAAACATCACGGGAAACATCATCGAAATTCATACATATTATTTAGACAGAGTATTTAAAAAATATCATGATAGGTTTTATGATTCTTTTTCACGCCATGATTTTGACTAGTAATGTCACTGATGAGCCACCTTAAAGGGTGAATTCCTAACGTCCGAACACTCGGAGCAGCGTCGAGGTGGCCACGAGTCAAAATCATCAATTGTTTATTGCTTGCGGGCTTCCTTCCGTTCCTTTTATCCGGTGCTGGAAGTGCTATTTCGCTCGGCCTATGGATTGTGATTTTGTTTCGTCCCGCACGCTTATACTCATATGAGTCAGTCCACGTCAAGCGGGACGGATTTGGCCAAAAATATTCGTCGATGGTTCGGATTCATTTGTCAATTTTTTCACATATTCTGTTGGTAAGATAAATTAATAAACATTTGTTTCCATGTTTTTTACTCGAAAGGCTTAGAAGCTACAAGGGGATGAATAATTTTCGAAAAAACCACCAAAAATCGGAATCGCGCTCTCTTTTAAACGTTAAATCACCAAGATTTTAGTCAAGTGTGTAACCTCTATATTTATATTTTCGTTGTTGTCGAGTATAACAGCATGAAATGAAAAAACTAATTTCATGAATTGATGGATTTGACGAATTTGAATGTATAATATGCCGCTCCATTTTCTTTGCATGTGAAGCGAACAAGTATCGGGTCCAGCGCTCCCGCGTACACGGCCGCGCGCAACGTCTCGCACGGATCAATCGCTTTTTAAATATAGGTTCCATCGAAGTAACATTTTAAAATGTACCGATTTTGTACAGAATGAATCAAGAAACACGCTCGTATTTTTTCAGAATAATCGAAGGGGGCATTCATCTCGAAAATAGCGTTTAAAAAATAGAATTGTTCATAACAAATGGGGAATTGTTTATTCCATAAATTTGAAATTGATAGAACGGAAGTACAATTCAAGAGCTTTAAAATGAGTTTTTGCTAACCTCCGTAAGACTGAGGGAACCGGAGATATTAACGTTTAAAGGAGAGCGCGATTCCGATTTTTGGTGGTTTTTTCGAAAATTATTTAACCCCCTGTAGCTTCTAAGCCTTTTGAGTAAAAAACATGATAACAAATGTTTATTAATTTATTTTACCAACAGAATATGTAAAAAAATTGACAAATGAATCCGAACCATCGACGAATATTTTTGGCCATGTCCGTCCCGCTTGACGTGGACTGACTCATATACTCGTAGTGTCTATGGTGTCTGGTGATTTTACGAGACGACGTTCTATTGGCAATGAATGAGTAGTATACATTGTCGTCTTGAACAGCAGCAGTGAACGAAGTACGTCAAGAAGCATCGCTCTAACTCTTTGTAAGTATTTATTTCATTTTATTATTGAATCATAAGATGGATTCAAATAATTTATCAATGAACTCAAAATAGGTAAAATTATAAATTTGCATGATATACTCAGCGTTCTTGCGAAAGCTTGCCTATCTTTCTATATCAATACAAAGTGACAGTAGTGCACAAAATTCAATGGAGAACCAAATCTCGGTTTCTCTCGTAAGAAATCCTAATCATTTAATGCTTACTGCAACATGTTATTTTTCTTATACCTAATTTCAGGCCGACGTGTGTCCAAAAACTTGCGAAATTGAGATAGTCGGTCCATTACTATATGCATATGTATATGAAAGATTCACGTCATCCCATTGTGAGTAACTAAAATTATTCTACTAATTATTACGCACAAGAATTCATTATTTCATGAAACACTTCACAGTCCCATGGTTTTTTATTGGACGCAAACGCTTTTTGCGTCAATTATACATATATAATCGAAGTATATTAGTGTACCTACCTGGAGGACCTAGATTTTCGTTTCTACATTTTAGTACAGGCAATTCTTTACAACGTTATTTAAACTCTTATCGCTTTCCGAAAAGCTCGATCGGAGTTTTTAACGATTTTCAGCTGTTTGAATCAGTACATTTGTAATTAATTGGATCAGGCGATAACCGTACATTGAATATTAATCACTTCAATTTACTCATAAGCTACGGTGAATTGCCTAGAATAGCCCGAGAAAACAGATTGCCAAATATCGATGCTTTATTTCAGAATGCTTTAAAATGAAGAAAAATCTATCAGATTCAGCCAATTTCATTCTACGTCGGCTACTTTTCTCCAGAAAACTATTCTCTACAATTCTGCCGTGACACAATCACATTATTTTTTACAGTCAGTTAAATATACGTATTTGTTGCTTAGAATTGATGTCGATGCCATCTTATAATGTTAAGGTGCTTCCCTACGCAATTCCACCAGACCTGAAAACATTGGGAAAAGAGGTGTTATTAAACGGAATATCTCTGCCTGGGCACCGAAATCAGTGAAACAAACTTTGTCGCGCAATTCTATGTACGATCTCGAATACGTACGGCTAAAAAAATGTTTTTTTCACGCGAAAATAGAGAAGATATCTATGTAAAACGGCTTTGAAAACGTTTTACATGGATATCTTCTCTATTTTCGCGGAAAAAAACATTTTTTTTTTGCTGTACGTGTTCGAAATCGTACATAGAATTGCGCGACGAAGTTTGTTTCATTGATTTCGGTGCCCAGGCAGAGATATTCCGTTTAATAACACCTTTTTTCCCAATGTTTTCAGGTTTGGTGGAATTGCGTTTTCAGCTCACCGCTGGTTTTCTACCCATTTTTCATTTTCAGCTGAGGTTGCCTGTTTTGCCCCGGTCTCTTTTACTATTTGCAAATAAAATTTGCGTCGAATCGGAAATCATGAGACCGTATGAAGTATTTCGGAAAATAATGAAAGGACCCAAATACATAATGCAATTTATTATTTTCAGAACATCTAATAGTCAGATACCTACATCTTCAGATCTATGTGATAATGGACGACCGACCTCCCATAAGGCAACTTCGAGAGTTACTGAAATTAAAACAGTACAAAACTGTTCTTAACGATGATGGTTCGGTGGCGATACCGTCATCCCAAGTTTTTATAGATTTATCCAACGCTATGGATAGCGCAGAACGTTTAAAACCAAAAAATATTTATACGATTTTGAAGTGCAATCGTCAAAATCTTCATACTGATATCCTTAATTTCTATAATATTATTTACGAACAACCAATTAAATATGATCCAAATTTGGATGACTCTGACGATCAGAAAACTATTAACTTCACGGTCGACATTCGAGGTATTTGGAAGGACATACAAACCGAAGAAGTAGTGTACGATTTCAAAAATCGCTGTCGAACTGTAGGCACTCTCAAACGACGATCTTGGACTAATTTCTTATTTGAAGAAATATTCAAATGCACTAAAATACAATGTCCGCTAACCTTCAAAAGGTCAAAAACGTCCACCACGGGCTTTGCTATTACAGTTGACGGCTTTTGTCCGGAATGCGATTCTGAATTTCACGGGTATGTGGCAAATGAACCGATAAATGACATTGACCCTATACATATGGAATGTTCTATCGCCAATTACAATTCTTCCCTCCTGCACAACAAGAAACGGCAATTAAAAGGGTCTAAACGAATCCAGGTAGCAACCGAAATGATCGAAAATAAAACTTTGCCTGCCATATGGAGACGGAAAGAAATGGATAAACTAGCCGATCTGGGTGATCCAGAGCCACCGCATTTATTCCGTTTACACACTCTAAGAAAAGCGAAGCAAGAACGGCAAAATAATTTAATGGGCATAAAAGATAATATATATCAAAGTTTGCATTTATTGAAATATAGTCCTCAAACCCAAAGAGCTATTAGAAATATAGCTTTAGATCCTTTTTATGTTCACTATTGGACTGATGAACAATTAGCCGTGTACGAAAAATATCATCAAGTTTTGTACATCGATGCGACTGGGTCACTGATGAGAAGTGTACCACTACCAAACGGACAAGTGAGTTCACACATTTACCTATACCAAGCCGTTGCGAAGATTGAAGAAAAAACTGGACCCGTTTTTCAAATGATTTCGGCAGCTCAAAATACGAATTCCATCACTACGTGGCTAATGGAATTTTTACGAATAGGATCCACTCACAAGTCAAATTTTCCTTTTCCAAAAGAGGTGATAACAGATTTCGACCGTGCTTTAATTGGGGCAGTTGTAAGAGCATTTGCGAAGCAATATAGCCTGGCAGATTATCTATCCCTGTGTTTTAATTTGATTCATAATGAGCAGGTCCAAGTTCCACCTTGTTTTATCCGCCTGGATATTTGCCACTTCACGAACATGATTGCAAAATGGAGATTTTGGCGTGAATATCCTTCTCGAGTCAAAATATTCTACGTTAACTGTATATCTGTTTTGCGAAATCAGGCAACTTTAACAGGAATTGAAGATTATGCAAGAGCCATATTTATTACAGCTTCAAATAGTAATCTGAGTCCTGGGAACTCTACCGATACTGCTAGAAATTTTCTGACAATGGCCATTAGAGGTGTCAAAGTAACTGAAGAGTATCTTACATCAAATGAACATGGGCACGAATCGGAAGATAACTCGAATGAACCTGATGAGGAAGTTGATGATAGAATTAATGCTGAGTTATCAGATACAAATATTTTTACATGGGCCACTAGTTTGTACAAAACATGCGAAAAAGAAATCGCTCTTGAAGAGGAAACGAGTAATGTAAATGGGTTTTATTGTCCTAAAGTTGCAAAGAAATTAAAAACCTTGCTTCCATATTTTCCGTTGTTCTCCGAGGTAATGCCGCCCATATTTGGTTATGGGTCTGCACGGCCAACATCAGCACCGGTAGAATCAGAATTTAACGATTTAAAACATCGCGTTTTGAGAAATGATCACAGACCCATGCGAGCAGATTATTTTGTATCTCGTCATTTATCTAGCTTATCTGGTAAACTAAAACTTGCGGTAGCTAGTGGAAAATTTCTTAATCTTGATGATGAATCTAAAAAAGCAGATGAAGTTAATGACACACAGCTAAATTCTATCAGTGACGATTTCAGAAATGGAAACTCCACTCTGGGAAAAAATTTGGTGTCCGATGAAAAGCATTGTCGTTCGAGTGAAGTTAATAGAAAAACAAACAAGAACACAGAAACTAACGAATGTGAAAAACTGAAATCTGAAATAAATTTGACTGAAAATGATACACAATCGATACCGAACAAAAAGAATTTCGAATCGAGCCCTGTTGTAACAGGAACTACAGATAATGAAAGCAGTGACCGAAAAGAATTTTTCGATAATGAGTCTTTGAAGCAATTACTAGAAACACGATTGGAATTAGACTGTTATGAAGTTGATGAGCAATTCATCTCTAATAAAGAGAATTACGATCCAAATTTTTCAAGTACACCCGGCAATAATGGTAACAAGCGAAAGAAGTCGGAGGAAGACGAATTTTTGGATGATTTATCTGAATTAAAATGTGAGGTAAACTGGCGCAACAAAAATCGCACTAAGAGTTCCCATAAATACGGTGATCCATTTCCTCAATTTGATCCAACACTTTCTGGCAAACTTATGCTTCCCATCATCATCAACGGCAATTTTTGTCCAAATATTCATATTGCTGAAAAAATATTTGTCGTCAAGAATACTTGTGCATTTGACAGCGCATGCCAAATAATAGCTACGAGTATAAAGAATAATATAGTCCACGCAGGAGCTGTTCGAGAAGCTCACACTTCGATTTATGTATGTGCTCGAACCTTGATTGATGATGGCCTCAAAATGAGATTTTTTAGGGAAAGAGCACAATTCCTTTCACAATTACGATTATTTGAAATCGACCTCTCTCTTCCTATCATTAATGTGAATGCTGCAACAAATATCTCGAATATGATGAGGGAAGTATTCTCTGAAACACCTAGCTGCATAACAACTTATAGATGTACGACGTGTCATGCAGAAGATTCAACAAAGTTCGCTGTAATTGATGTCAATCATGACATATTACGAGATCGAAATCAAGGCTTTTCGAATCTTGGCGAAGCGATTGAAGAAGGTTATTTTAAACCTACAACACCATGCTGTAATCAAGTTAAAAATATAATTCGGCAATATGGACCAACGATAATCGTTGATACCGATTGTGGTGATCGCAAGCTCACTACGTTGAAAGATATACCACTTGAAATAGATCTACTAGGCCTTTCACTTAGAAGTTATGTACTTGCAGGTGTTATTGCATATCACGGTACGTTTAGAATCGGGTCCCTTGGCCATTACACTGCATTTATAAAAATGTACGAAAGATGGGTAAAATTTGACGGAGACTACAAAGCTGGAAAATCAGTAATAGTTAATGATGATGCCAAAATTCACGCACACATGTGTATTTATACGTTGTATTAAATGTTTGAAAATAATAGATGAGACTCATGCCAGACAAAGTGGGGTAGCTCAAAAGTTGAGAAGAATAAAACGAATCGAATATAATATTCTTTAATTGATGTCGACCTGAAGTTATATTTGGATTTGAAGTAATTTATCAGAATCAATAAACACAGAACTTGCTTTATCGATTTAAAGACTTTTTCATACTCAGTGTAAGAAAACGGTTCCTCAAACGAATGAACATCTCCTCACACTTAGTTTGAAAAATTAAAAAGATGGATGAAGCCAGTCTAGTGTTTAATATTCTAAAATAAGAACAATGATATGTAAACTTGATATGAGCTCTAATAACAAGCAAAAAACAGAAGGAAAAATTCGGTTAAATTATTGTAATTACTTTTTTTCTCAGATATCTCACTTTGCCGTATTCTCCACTATTTTATATAATTAATCATTATGCCGCTGTTGATCTTTATATTACTGTTCACATAACTGATCTCAATAAACTTATATTTACTTAATTTCTATTATTTCATTTTTTCTCAGTGTTATTATAACAAATAATATCACTCAATTATCACTTTGAGAGCGCAGCAAATTTTCAGTTTTCTACGGTGATTCCAACCGATCCCAAATTCATGTCTGACTTACTCAGAACCACGGAATTTTTTTTTAAAGACTTAAAGGTATATTTGACGTTGTACATCTAATAGGTCAATTATAAGCAGTTTCCACATTAATTATTCTTACCAGACTTGACTGGCTAGCATTTTATGTGGGGCATTCCAAGTGAAATCAGGGAGTAATCTCTCTCACCCTCTACGATTTTGAGCTGTCATTTTTATTTCACTTCTATGTGACCCTAAATGAGCCCTGAATTTTTTTTCGGAATTTTCTTCTACCGCCTTGTCATCTTGCCATGCGTCGTTATTCGTTAATGCAAGAGAAAACAGAAACACCGGTTCTAGATAATTTATTTATTTTTCTATAAATTCGTCATCTGAAAACACTAATTTCTTTTATAATTAGAATATGGGCTGAAGCCTGCTGATATTCTTTTTTAATGATTTTCATTCCTGAAAAATCCAAAATTCGCAAAACTTCGAATAAAAATGATCATACTTGTGATAAAAAAAAAAAAAGATAAACAAAACGTTTCCTGCTAAAATTTGATATCTTGCGTAGTTTAATAATGACCTCAAAAAAATCACCTTGATTGACTTATTAACTAAGCGAGACATCAAATTTTGGCAGGATATGTTTTGTTTTTCTTTTTTTCTTTTTATTACAATTATGATCATTTTTATTCCAAGTTTTTCGAATTTTGGATCTTTCAAAAAAAAACATTATTAGAAAAAGGATATCAGCAGGCTCCTGCCCATATTCTAATCATGAAAAAAATTAATGTTATCAGATGACGAATTTATGAGAGAAAAAAATCATTTATCTAGAACTGGTGTTTCTGTTTTCTCTTGCATCAACAAATAAAGACGCATGGCAGGATGACAAGGAGGAAGAGGAAAAATCCGAAAAAAATTCAGGGCTCATTTGGGGTCACATAGAACTTACAAAAAAATGACAGTGCAAAATCGTAGGGGGTGAGGGAGATCACTCCCTGATTTCACTTGGAATGCCCCATGTATTCAAAAATCACGGATCTTTGAATGAAAAATCAACTTGTGCATGCAGGTGAGATGTCCATAATCGCTGGTTTCAGCATTTATATAAAGGGGTAAGTGAAAACGCTTCGATGTCACTGGAATTACATATACTGATGAGGTTACATATGCTAGGTGCTTTACATTCTAAATGTGCACGTTCCAGAGCCTAATAATCAGAATATAATAGATCCTACTTTTGAGATTCAGTAAAATACAGTGAACAAGAACAACGTCCGTCAACTTTCATTTCTGCCGTACTAATAACGTCACAAAAAAAAAAAAAATTCTGTGCAATTAATATCAATATATAACAAAAATGTGAAAAGTTTTAAACGTAGTTAGTCGTAGTAGTTGACCGGTCTGTCGAAATATATCAATATTTCATACCAAAATCTAAGATTCTGAGAAAATTTCCTGACTTTCACCTGTTTTCCCGGCTTTCCAAGTCTGTAACAATCCTTAAAATTTTTTTAGCCTGAAAAAAAATGAACTTACATAAATAAAATTTTTTCATCCGCGGCACAAAGTAGCACACGTCGAGCACAGTACAGCACAGGGTTCATTTTTCGAATTATCCGAAAAGGCGGGGCTAACTTTTATCGCAAAAGTGGTTTTATCTCGTTAAAATCTGTAAGGGTAAGGGAAAAAAAAAATTATCTACGGCACAAAGTAGCACACGTCGAGCACAGTACAGCACAAGGTTTATTTTTTGAATTATCAGAAAAGGCGGGGCTAACTTTTATCGTGAAAGCGGTTTTATCTCGATAAAATCTATTAGTGAGAGGACAAAAAAGATTTGTCTACGGCACAAAGTAGCACACGTCGAGCACAATCTAGCACACTGGTTGTTTTTCATTTCATTAAAAAAGGCGGGGCTAACTTTTATCGTAAAAGTGATGTGTCTCGATAAAATCTGTGGATGAAAAAAAAAAAAAAAAATCACTACGGCACAAAGTAGCACACACTGAGCACAATCCAGCACACCAGTTGTTTTTTATTTTATCCAAAATGGCGGGGCTAACTTTATGCACATCATATCTGATCAGATCCGAAAAATGGTCCTGCAAGATCATATCAGATCATACATGATCAGATATGAGCATGTATATTCATGTATGATCGTATTTGATCTAATATCCACATATGATCATGTGTGATCATATATGCTCATATCTGATCATGTATGATCATATACGATCATGCAGGACCATTTTTCGGATCTGATCAGATCTGAGTGTTCATACATGATCATATCTGATCATATCTGAGCAGTTATTCCCGGGTACGTTTCTACTGGAGCAAAGTCGAATGGGGTTAGCCAATCGAGAATAAAATTTGAAGAGAAATTCCCTATTTTCTCGAATCTCGTTCCTGATTTGCTTACCCGTTTGAACTCTGCCTCGGTGGAAACGTAGTCATTATTGTAATATAGTAGTCTGTAAACTTGGATAGGCTTTCATTATCTAGTTCTGTGACTGGTGTTTTACTGACATCTATTTGAACTATCTAATAAATAGACAGTCCAATTCGTACAGACTTGGAGCTCGGAAACTAGTGCGGACCTGGCAAGAACTTGTCTGTGGTCATATTTGAATAAGCCAATTCCGTTTAAGATACAGTAGAAATATATCAGTTTTGAATAGATGTCAGCGAATCACCAATCACAGAACTAGGTCATGAAAGCGTATCCCAGTTCACAATAGTATATTGTGTACCAAGGGCGAAAAGTGGGATTTTTTTAATGCAAACACACGCGGGCAAAAATGCCCTCGCCCGTGGTGCACACCCTATTTTTTGTGACACATTTATCGATTTTGCGTCCATATCAATCGAGATAAAACTGAAACGTTCGGCGATATGAAAAACCATCAACAAATTTGGAAAAAAATAGTATAGTACGCATCTATGGGAGGAAGTGAGGTTGGGTTATGTAGAGTACCGGATCTCGGAATATAGGGGGCTGAATGTCCGATGGGGGGTCCGGGGGCGTAGCCCCTGGTGGGGGACCAGGGGGCGAAGCCCCCCGACTAAAAAAAGAACCGGACTTTTAAATTGATTTTGAATACCACTATGGACACTCGACGGACGAGGCGAGCATGCATAGATGCTGGACGAAAGTGAAGTTAGAACCGTCGCAGCATTTCATTCATTAAGAATAATCAAAATAAATTTGAAATTAAAAATAATCTTGAAAAATTTTTAGAAATTGTAAACTCAAAAAAATACAATTATACATGTTTGAGTTTTTTTTATTAAAATGTTACTAAAATATATTATTTTAACATTATAATTACATTTCTTTTTCATTTTATTTATTTTTTGTTAATACAGTATTAATGGAGTATTTGACTTCAGTTTTTTATTTTTCTTTTTCTATCCATGGGGGTATGTAGTTAGTCGCATCATGAATTTCTTAGTCGAGACTTATAATGTAATTGGTTATTATTATTATTGATAATCAACAAGAAAGATATACTTCGATGGCTCATAGGCTTTGCCTAAAAAAATAATTATCTGTTTAAATCAAGGTATTTGACACTTTTGGAGAGAAAGAAATAAATAATAAAATGCTGTGATAAAATAATTAACTTTTAGAAGTATCATATTATAGTATATATTATGAAACCGCGATTTTTTAAATTGCTGCTTCAACTTTTTTTGTTGCTTCTTTTCTTTTTGTTTTATACATATGATATATTATTATCTATGGGACCAAGCATTGTCCGTAAAAATTTTACCATATAAGCTATAACTTACTATGCAATCAATTTTATTAAATTGACTAGTGTTTAATATAATCATTCTTGTTCAATTTCTTAGATTATTAAAATGAATTTGATTGCTTATATTATATATTGTAATCGCGATTCCCGCTAAGGATGGAGAAGAAGAAGAAACTCCTCGCGATACCCTACGGCGCTTATCTCTAGTTTGACTCAAATATTAATAAAATCACCAAAATTACAAACATCAATAATAATCAGATTTGTTGGGCGCCAGACGCGAACAGCGTCAGTTATTAATTAAATATTAAATTTTACCAGAGACTTACGACGGTGTGCTTCGGCTAGATCAATCAATTATTCAAAGGGTAGAGGGGTGTAGGTCACCAGATGGAAAATAGGATAACTTCAAAGAAAAGAACACAGATTTGAATCGGTACGATATTTGCGTTTTAATCACAGCTTGATATAAATTAGATTCACAATAATTCGATACGCTCAATAACGAGATTTAATCACAATATTCAATAAGCGAGGTTCATGGTTCACATTGATTCGAGACGATAAATAATTAATGATCTTTACTATAATTTAAATAATGACAAGCTTAATATCGATAATTATTTTCCGAATCATAAAGAACGACATAAATCGGGGTTTTACCCCTGAACAATCAAATTTAATTAACTAACTTAATTCTAACGTGGATATTCTCCTAAACAAATTATATAATACAAAAAGAGGAAAACGAGACGAGAATAGTGCTCTCCACGGCTACAACTACGTTCGCAATACCCAGGATAGCCAAGACAGATTATAGAATTACTAATATTTCACTACTAGAAAATCAGAAAAAGATAGTAGCTCAACTACAAAGAATAGGAAACTAAGTTCCGTAATAGTTAACTAATAGCAAATTTGTGCTAGATTGCACGAGGATTTCTCCTCAAAGCATGCATAAGCAACCAAAAAGACAGCCAGTCACGAAATAACTCAATAATTAAGTCAAAGAATGTTATAGATTCGGTACGAGACGATATTATTAATAAAAATGCAAATAATCAAATACTACAGCACGACGGGACCTCGTGGCCCAACGCCTGCGTAGAAAAACTATACTCTACTCAATATTCGCACTCGATACCATACGATTTACTCAGAATTAGTTCGTGACTTCACAATAAATTAGATAGGCTTACCTTACGGTTGATTCTGGCCTCAAGGCACTATTTTACACTATTTAAATTATATTGATGCTAAACTATAAACTTGGAAATGAAGCTAAGTTGAAAGGAATTTTGAAACACTACTAAACGAAAGGGGCGAAACGGAACGAGACGATAATCGGTGCTACCCAGTCGGCAGTCGAACGTAGAAGAGACGGATCCTTGGTGCTTCCTTTGGCTCGCTAGGCGATGGGTTGCGAATTTCTTCCTGTGATTGGCCTAATTAGGTAGCGTAAGTGGGGCGGATCTAGCGGACAGTTTTTGGGTGTCGCGCTAGGATGTCGGTGACGGAATTATGCTTTCTTCTAGATCTGGATTGTGACTCGTCTATATCCTGGCAGCGATCTCAGCTGTTTTCTGGACATCGGACTGACTAATGCGCGCTAATTTCGAACTCGAAATCGTGTCGTAACGGAGTTGAATCAATCATAATGAAGACTGGCTCCCGTATTATCGTCATTTTCTTACTCCCTGATTTTCGTTGACTCGGAGGAGCTCTCCAGACGTCCACTCATCCAAAAGTTTACCTGCCTGAAGGATCTGGCTGCAGTCGGGACGATCCTAAACCGGGTCTTCGTCTCGGCTGCACCATTTGCGTCGCGGAAGGTCACTAAAACCTCCTCACACGAGGTAGCTGCTCGTTGTCGAGACGATATTCGTGAGCTTTCTCGGCTAACACGTCGACGGTACGATAATCAGGAGGGTAGATGTTGTTCCTCTGGTTCAGCTCCAGGCTGAAAAGTCGTCGATGAAGGAGGCTGTGTTGAGCTACTTGATTCGCTCAGCCCTATACGCTATCATCGCGGCATCCAGTTTCGATACGATATGGCCATCGTCGTTGCAACTCTGGCGAGCCTGGGGAGGTTGCTCCCTCGATGAATGTTGACTCCGTTGCGCGCCGAGGCGCGAATGACATTTTTCATGAAAGAGAATGTTACAAACAAAATGGGATTAGAAATATGTTACCCTGCCTAATTCTGTCTTAGCTCATCCCAGGTAGCCTGCCAACCGTGCACACCAGTTATCGTATTTGTTAGTCCCTGGGACGCTTGCACAAAGTGCAACGTCACAATATATAGGTATAATGATAAATTGATCTTGCTACACGAAAGTTAGTTTCATCTTTTAATGTAACTCCAATAAACTAGCTTTATCGTCAGAAGATTCAATCTGAAGTTTCTTTATAATTGATTGTTATACTCGAACAATTATAAAAATTGAAAAACTTTGATTCATTCGACGTATCCATTTTTAATGTATCGTTCGATGTATCCATTTTTGATGTATCGTTCGATGTATCCATTTTTGATGTATCGGTTTGATCGGTAGTATCATCCAATTTTCTTTTTTTTAATGGAGGTTCCACTAATTTGTTTAAATTTTCATCAGTTGATGTTGATGCACTCATAGTGATTGCCGATGTTATCATGCAACCAATTTTGGACTTATTTTTGATCGAGTCTTCTATATACCCCTCTGCAACAGTGCTAGATTTCCACCCTCCGTGTCTTTTGAGGGTGGTTATGTTCGCACCAGAATCTGCTAGCACTGTTGCAGAGGTGCGTCTGAAACAATGCCCTGTGTAGGAGTTAGGGTCTGACAACTGCAAGTATTCAGCGATATCCTTTGGCATTTTGCCAAATTTATTTTTGCCTACGACCTGTACTGTGGATTTGTCATTTTTATAATTTAAAAAGAATCTATTTGTTGTAGCCTTTTCTGGACGTAATGCCTGATATTTTTTAACGATGGCGTGAAATTCTTTAGAAATTGTGAACGAGCGGGCCTTTCCAGTCTTTGTTTCTGGGATTCTGACGAGAAATAATTCCCCATGAATTTCAATGTCTTCGATAGTAATTTTGGTTAGCTCGTCTTTGCGACATGCTCCACTGATTCCGAAGATGAGAACGACCTATAACATTCATTTATTTGTTTATAAATTGAAATAATATAAAATATGGTTAGAATATATTGTAACGAGGCAAAATAATAAGGCCTCGTAAGTGAACCATCTCCTCCTCTGAACGAAGTGACCACCTTATTTAAAAATTAGAACCAAAGCAAGAAGTCCCAGCTCAAGTGTCCAAGGTCCCTAGTTGTAATAATAAGTTCATGTACTAATACTTTTTTCCCGTTCCTCCCTATCTTATATTCCCGTACCGTTCCGGCCCGACAACATCGAGGAAGATCATCCCTAAATCCAATCCGACCTGGCGGGCCAGCCGGCTTTCGAGTGATTAACCAGGGGACAACGAATCCTCGTATCCAGAGATATGCCTGGAAGAGCGCTGCATAACGAATATCTAACCAGGAGTAGCTTCCTCCTGCTAATCATCTGTCCCGTACCGGCTTGGTCCACCGGTCCAAATGCAGAAATTCCGCCTTCCAGGGTATCAAGAACATGACGAGCCATCTGACAAGCCCCTGGCCAAAGCTCGAAGTGTCAAAAGGCCCTGCCAGGTCTGCGACACAACCCAGCAGAAGAAGAATACGCCTATTAGTTTTATGCGTAGATCCTCCACCTCCCCCAAAATTGCATCTGCCTAGCGACAGACAGAGAAACCTCACTTCTTGTTTGGATCTCGTATCGAACTACTGCGTATTGAATATTTTTCAATTTTTGTTCCTTGTGCCAAATATTTGCTAATACCGTAGCTTATTTACTGTTTAACGTAAACTTCTCTCTCTAACTTCAGTTAGTGTTGTTTTGTGTATCGATTAAGGTAAGATTCCAATCCTAAACGATCCTTCGATTGACATTAAATTGATTAAAAGAAATTCGTTTCTAATTGCGTCGTTGTGACGCCGTTCATATATCGCCGAATTGTCGTGCCGTAGTTTCATTTGATTATTGATTATTGTTCATTGCGTTCCCCCGTCATGTGATAACGCCTTATTGATTGATTTTTCGAGACAGTATCGTTATTCCTTGTCGTGTCGTTATTAATTATCGTATCGTCGTTTATCGTAGTACCGTCACTTTACTGTCCTTTGTTAAATATTTCTACATTAGCCCTCATGATAAATGTAATTAATTGTTAATTGAAACCCCCCCCCCCTTAATTGTTGTAAAATCTAATCCCAGAAATAAGGATTTCCCACGTGGAAGAATTTGTTGCGTAGTAAAAATACGATAATTGATCTCGACGGCTTGTTGAGCCACGTGTTTCTGGAAGGGTTGATCTACGGGCTGTAGAAACGATATTGTGATATTCTGATCAATTTAACCCCTTAATAACTGAAAAGAGTGCCCCATTCTCCCCAGAAACCTTGAGCTGGTATAATTATTGTTATTTAAAGTTGATATTTGTAATAGATTCTAGCGTCCCTTTTGTTAGTTGGTTACTGCGTAGCCACATGGCGTGTATCGTGTAACATTGCCTTGGCCATCTTTGTACTACCTTATTTGAATTCGATTCCGACGCCGTGCATTTCTCTAGGGAATATTCCGTGTTATCGACCCGTCCCATTAGTCACTAGAAGTCCGCAAATCATCGATTCTGGACTTTTTGATCCCTCTATGTTACCGACTCATTTCCTAGGAACTAATATATTTCAATGATTGATTCCTGTTATACCATAAGATATTGTTTTCTTTCTTTTTGTCTCAGTGACTTGTTCTAGTTTACCTACCTCTGTGTTCTATATTCCCTTATGTTCTGTATTACCCCCTGCCCTACTCTTATGTGTGTGACCTAGTCAGTCAGCTGTCTTTGATATTATTTTCCCGTACCTTGTTTAATTGGTATTTAAGCCGACATAAGTGATCGGCCTTGACTATTGAATTGTTTTATTGTGTGTATTATTGTTTTGTTCGTGTTAATTGTTATCACCTAAAATTTTGTGTTACGGGTTTCTTTGTGATTAAATCCATAAACCTAAAATCCTTTTTCTTATTTTTTAATCTACATTATTCCGCCCCCATGTTCCCCTCACGCTGAGCTTACCGTGTATTACCGTAGTACTTTTAGTTAATTATCTCGTCGCTATATTTGTATTTATTATATTTTATTCAATTCTTTATTAATATTATTTCAAATTTGATTTTAACGTCATTTTGTTACCGCGGTATCATTTAAGGTACCTGGCGCCCAACATATCGTACCTTCATCGGGAATTAACTATTTTTAAAATCAGCTCTAATTAGTAAATTCTTCGGTGAGCCAATCGTGGCTAGAGTGTCTGACTTTGTAGACGTAGTCGGTCAGGCCTTAAACCCAGGTCGTTGGTAGGCACGTCACAAATTTGGCGCCCAACGTGGGGCGCCAAATTTGTGACGTGCACTGCCGACGGTCTGGGTTTGAGGCCGGGCAGGCCACGACTACAAAGCCAGGCACTCTTGCCACGTTTGGCTCATCGGAGAATTTACTATTCACCTCAAAATTATAAACTAGCTTACTCCCGATGAGTTTACGATATGTTGGGCGCCAGGTACCTTAAATGATACCGCGGTAACGAAATGACGTTAAAATCAAACTCGAAAGAATATTGTTAAAGAATTAAATAAAATATAATAAATACAAATATAGCGACGAGATAATTAATTAAAAGTAATACGATAATACACGGTAAGCTCAGCGTGAGGGGAACATGGGGGCGAAATAATATAGATAAGAAACAAAAATAATTTTCAGGTTTATGGATTTAATCTCAAAGAAACCAATGGAGTAAAATAATAAATGATAACAATTAATACGAACAACAAAATATAAGATAAAACAATTAAACAGCCAAAGCCGATCACATAGGTCGGTCGGAATACAAATTAAACAAGATACACGGAAATACTGTCAAAGACAGCTGACTGACTAGGTCACACACATATAAGTAGGGCAGGGGGTAATACAGAACATTAGGGGATATAGAACAAGGGGATGGGTAAGTCAGAACAATTAAATAATACAAAAAGAAGGAAACGATATCTAATGGTACGGTAGAAATCAAACACGGAATAATATTAGTTCACAATAAATGGGTCGATAACGTAGCGGGATCAAAAGTCCAGAATCAATAATTTGTGGACTTCTAATGATTAATTGGACGGGTCGGTACTACAGAATATCCCCTAGAAAAGGGCAAGGCGTCGGAATCAAATTCAAATAAGCTCGTACAAAGATGGCCAAGGCAACTTTACACGAGGCACGCCATGCGGCTACGAAGTACACGTTAACAAAAGGGACGCTAGACTTTATTACAATTATTAATTCGAAATAACGATAATTATACCAGCTCAAGGTTTTACTAGTGGTTTAAGACTACTTTCAATGAGAAAGGGGGTAAATTAATCGGGATATTATCACAATATCGTATCTACAGCCTGTAGACCGATTCTTCCAGAAACACGTGGCTCAACAAGCCGTCGAGATCAATTATCGTATTTTTACTACGCAACTAATTTTTCCACGTGGGAAATCCTTATTTCTGGGACTAGATTTTACAGTAATTAGGGGGATTCAGATTAACAATTAATTACACTTACAAGAGAATCGATACAAAAAATATTTAACAAAGGACAGAGAAATAGCGGTACGGTAATAAATGACGATACGATAATTAATGACGACACAATAAGGAATAACGATACTTTCTCGAAAAATCAATCAGTAAGGCATAGGGGACACAATGAACAATAATATAATCAATAATCAATGATTAAACAAAACTAAAGCACGACAATTCGATGATATATTAACGGCGTCACAACTACGCAATCAGAAACGAATTTCTTTTTAATCAATTTAATATCAATCGAAGGGTCGTCTAGAGTTGGAATCTTACCTTAATCAAGGCACTAATACACTAACTGAAGTTAGAGAAGTTAAGGCCCATCCTTAGTCGCCCACCTCCTTTCCATACAATGTAACGAAAACGGGGCCGGGGAGACACATTTCGATGATTATCCGAGCCCAGGCGTCGAAAACGCAAAAAAGGCCAACGTAGCGCGAATTCTATTTCAATTCCAAACACATACGTCCAAAAAAATTTTCGTTTCATGCGAAAATAGAGCCAACGTTTGGTTATTTCTTTTTTCCATTGTCTAAAGCCAAGGACAATGAAAAACCATTTAGACAATGGAAAAAAGAAATAACCAAACGCTGGCTCTATTTTCGCATGAAACGAAAATTTTTTTGGACGTATGTATTTGGAATTGAAATAGAATTCGCGCTACGTTGGCCTTTTTTGCGTTTTCGACGACTGGGCTCGGATAATAATCGAAATGTGTCTCCCCCGCCCCTTTTTCGTTACATTGTACGGAAAGGAGTTGGGCGACTAAGGATGGGCCTTAATTCTCAATAATACTTTACGAACGATACAGTTTTCTTCAAACAAGGGAATTTACGGTAAAATAATTGAAAAATAATCAATACTATATCTTATCGATACTACGTCCAAGCAAGAAGTGGGGTTTCTAGGTCTGTCGCTAGGCAGATGCAATTTTGGGGGAGGTGGAGGATCTACGCATAAAATTAATAGGCGTATTCTTCTTCTGCCGGGTTGTGTCGCGGGCCTGGCAGGGCCTTTTGGCACTTCGAGCTTTGGCCAGGGGTTTGTTAGATGGCTCGTCATGTTCTCGATATCCTGGAAGGCGGAATTTCTGCATTTGAACCGGTGGACCAAGCCGGTACGAGACAGGTAGAGGGAAGGAGGAAGCTACTCCACGTTATAGATTCGTTATGCAGCGCTCTTCCAGGCATATCTCTGGATACGTTGACTCTTTTCCCCTGGCTAATCACTCGAAGGCCGGGTGACCCGCCAGGCCGGATGAGATTGAGGGATGATCTCCCTCGGTGTCGTCAGGCCGGAACGGTACGGGAATATAAGATAGGGGGGAACGGGAAAAAAGCATTAGTACATGAACTTACAATTACGATTAGGGACCTTGGGCACTTGAGCTGGGACTTCTCGCTTTGACTTGAATTTTTAATATAAGGTGGTCACTTCGGTCTGAGGAGGAGATGGTTAAATACGAGGCTTTCTATTTTGCCTCGTTACAATATATAGATATATGTATTTCTAATTGTATAGCTTACTTTTGTCAGTAAATACTTTTCATCGGGTGCTGTTGTCAAGAATTTCTGTACTTCCTCCGTAGAGAAAACCTTCGATTTTTTGCTAGAGTAGCCTTGGGACTGCTTTTTCATGAAAGCTGATAGCGTGAAATATTCTTTTAGATTAATTTTTTCATTTATTTTTAAAGTTGTCTTTAACATTGAATAATGTGACCACAGTGTTGATGCCTTGTATTGTTTCGATAATTTGTTGAAATATGCCATTAAAACTCGTTCTGAGGATGAGGCCGTTTTTGACTCTTTTTTCCAATCGTTAAAAGCTTTATAGGAAGCTTCGTATACAGCTTTTGACTTTGATGGCAACAAATCAAGGGTTGCGATTTCCGCTTGATCGCAGATTTCAGGTGGCGTACAATGAGTTTCCTCGCCGTCATTACTCGACTCACTCATATTTAACAATCACTTTTTGGAACCCAAGTATGTAAAGAATTCACTTTAATTTAGGTTAGCATACATCAGTGTCACAGGCCACAAGCGTCGGAGTTTTGGAGCAAAAGTTTCGGAGCAAAGGTTTCGGATTCGAATGGTTCGTCACACTACCGCGAGAGAGCGCGCCATCTTCTTTCTTCATAATAGCGGTTCGGTCGATTTGAATTTTGCGCGCGCATTACGCTATCATTTTCTACTCCGATTTAGATTGGGACATTACTATTTATAAATTTAAATAGTTCAAACATATTTTATCTCCATTATTGAAAAAAAAAATAAAAGAAAATAACAAAATAAACAAAAAATAACAAATGAATAAAAAATGAATAAAAAATAAATAACAAATAACAAATGAATAAAAAATAAATTAGAAATAAATTAAAAATAAATTAAAAATTAAAAATTAAAAATAAATAAAAAAGAAATTAAAAATTAAAAATTAAAAATAAATTAAAAATTAAAAAAATTAAAAAATTAAAAATAAAAAAAAATTTAAAAAAAAATAAAAAAAAAAAAATAATAAAAAAAAAAAATAAAAAAAAAAATATTGAAAAACAATTTAGCGGGCGATAAAAACTGAAAAACGCCGGCTGCTCGGTTTAGCGGGCGATAAAAACTGAAAAACGCCCGCTGCTCGACTTGGCGTGCGTTTTCAGTTTATTATTGCCCGCTCGTCTGAAAACTGACACTTTACGCCCGCTAAATAGGTCAAAAAAACGCGAAAATCGTGCATGTGTTACAAAATAGTATATTGTGTACCAAGGGCGTAAAGCGGGCTTTTTTAGACCGAGTGTGGAGTTTGCAGTACTAGTCGCAGGCGAGGGTGCACGAGTCGAAGACGAGTGCATCCGCGAGCCGAAGACGAGTACTGCAACCACACGAGGTCAAAAAGCCCGCTTAGCCCTTGGTACACATCATATTTTTTGTAACGCATGTATTGATTTCTGCGGCACTAAGGTGTCCTTTTTTTGACATGGCATCTCACAGCTATGTTACAATTGGATTGCATTTTTTCGACAGGAAAAAGTAAGGTAGTAGGTAACTGGAAAAAGTAAATAATATGATAAAATAAATGTATATATATATATATTAGGGTGTCCCTTATTTTCATCATTTTTCGAAATTTTGGAGCACGCCCCCTAGATCGATTCTTCATTTGAAAAAATGAATTTTGGCGCAAAAAAAAATGTTCTATCTTATCATTAACACGTGCGTGCAAGCACGAGATTTTTTAAATGCAAATAACACGGGATATCGCTGAATTTTCAGTGATAAGTTTTTTCAAACTTACATGTTGAATATTTCCAAGTATAAACTATGGGATGTTGTTGAAGGACGATGCATTTACATGGAAAAATATTTATATCTGACATACGATAGGGTATTTCGGTACAGTAGGGGGCCATGTGAAATAATCCAAGAAAATTCGGGATTTTTATTACAAATTCTTAACATTAAATTATTTTTATTATTATTAATTTTTTTTATTATTATTTTTTTTTTAATTATTTTTATCGATATATACGAATATGTAGAAAACTTAAGAAATTAAAGCGTTTTCGTTAGTAGGTTCATATTGCCCCCTACTGCACCGACATACCCTATCATATGTCAGATATAAATATTTTTCCATGTAAATGCATCGTCCTTCAACAACATCCCATAGTTTATACTTGGAAATATTCAACATGTAAGGTTGAAAAAACTTATAACTGAAAGTCCCGCGATATCCCATGTTATTTGCATTTAAAAAATCTCGTACTTGCACGCACGTGTTAATGATAAGATAGAACATTTTTTTTTGCGCCAAAATTCATTTTTTCAAATGAAGAATCGATCTAGGGGGCGTGCTCCAAAATTTCGAAAAATGATGAAAATAAGGGACACCCTAATATATATATACATATATATTAAGCGGTACAAAAAGAATCCTTTTTGTACCGCCGGTACAAAAAGAATTCATTTTGTACCGGCGGTACAAAAAGGATTCTTTTTGTACCGCTCTTTTCAAATGGTCAATAAACGGCTACTTTAGGCCCTATTTTTAGGTCGGAAAAACGCAGAAATCGTGCATGTGTTACAAAAACTATATTACGGTATTGTTTCGGATTGATCGTGGTGTTTTGGGGAATACCCGTGCCTACGTTCACTTCATCTGAGTCCCAACGTGCAAGAAGCAAGAACGAACAATTATCCATCAGACTGCATTAGACTTCGAAGCTACGACGTGTATTGAATCCAACCGATTTCAATTTATTAACTTAACATCGACTTATTCACTTTTATCACCTGAACGTAAATTTGAACAAAGAAATCGACGAATCTCAATTATGAACATAAATTCAAGTTCGAAATCAGAATTCAACAGAGAATATCCTCCAGTAAATTGGGAAGGAGCGAAAATCAGACCGTAACCATACGTGTCCACGCTGCAATTCAGGGAAGCCCGACGTAAGAATTCACTTCGTACGTATAAAATTTCAACTTGAAAATATTATTTCTTTGCTCAACAAAAGATTTAAAAAAAATTCTTCTTGATTGCAGTAATTTTTTGCCTTAGCACCTCAAAATAATTTAGTCGAAAAGGCCGATACCGCGTGGGGCCACAACGTGGTCTCGGGTCCACTCGTAAATGGTAGGATATAAATATATAAATAGCTCGTATATTTTCGATATATTCGTCTGGTATTTTTATTATCATTTATATTTCTTTTATTTCATTTATTTACCAAATTATTATGTTTTATATATTTATTCATCTATAAATATATCTACATATCTAGAAAAACTTGCATTCGCACGAGTGACAAGGGTAACCACTGGGGAAACCTTGTCCAGAGGGGCGATTCTGTAACTTTGTCGCTAACTTAGCGATGTCGTTAACTTTTTTCCCCGCTAGCACCCGTTCACCCCCGGTAGCGTCCATATGCTCGGTTTTTCGGGTGTCAACAAGCGGAGGTCGCCATGCAACTGCCCGAGAATCAACAATTGAACCCAAGGACAACCCGGCTCTGTGATGAAGCTCCTGCGATCGAGTGCTATCTTGACGAATTTTTATCACCTGCCGTAACGACACTCTCACAGCCCTCGCTAACTATACCGATGAGAAAGCACTCGATCGCGAGAGCTTCATCACAGAGCCGGGTTTTCCTTGGGTTCAATTGTTGATTCTCGGGCAGTTGCATGGCGACCTCAGCTTGTTGACACCCGAAACACCGAGCATATGGACGCTGCCGGGGGTGAACGGGTGCTAGTGGGGAATCACATTGGCTCAGAAGCGGGGAAAAAAGTTAACGACATCGCTAAGTTAGCGACAGAGTTACAGAATCGCACCCCAGGTGTAGCCGGATCCAAGCTCAAACCACCGTGAGTCAAGTCGGCATCTGAACGGTGTGACCCGTTTTACATTTCGCAGGCTGCTGCTCAGGCCTTCCTTAACTCGCTTGGCGATTTGACCTCAGGTCTTCCCGCTCCACAGTCGCAGGTCAGCCAAAAAACAACGGTATGATTGAAATGTTGCGTATGCAGATTCTTGCTATGACTGCCCCCACGAAAAAAATATATATCCAAAAATATATACAAAGATATATCTCTGGATATATCTTTGAATATATCTGAAGATATATCCTTGGATGTATCCAAAGATATATCCATAGTGTGACGTGGTATTTTAAATTCCTCGTCACAAGGCGATACTATCGGTGATACGACGATGCGTGGCGTAGACAGGGTCTCCAGGAAAAGGAAAAATTATGGAAAATGATTAGGATTAACTAACACTATTTTATTTTTTGTAAACTATGTAATCTCGAGCTCGATCTTCCACGAGACGTCTGTCGTCGTGGGAACTATGGATGGAAAAACGACTATATCGAACGTGAAGAAGCTTCCACTATCGTCAAGGACGACTCTGTCAGCGCGCAAACCTGGTTGGTCCAGTCGACTCGAAGGTCAGCGCCTCCACTCAGATGGAAAATCTACTACCTCCAAACTATCGGATCGACGGCGTACAGGGATGTGCGAGAAGCACGAAGAAATCCTCCCGTCATCCGGAGAAGCTACCGCCTACAGGAAAGTGCACTGCTGATGTGAGGGTGGCGTATAGGGTTAATTGCAGGTGCACCCGCACAACCTCCCACCTATTCAGCAAGCAGTCAGTGCAAATACTATCGACGCTGTCTCCAAAACTGTTATCGCGGCCGTGGTTGGTCCAGTCGACCCCCGGATCAGCGTTCCAACCTAGAGAATTCTTTCGTGGGTGAAGCTCTCGTATGCCGAAACACGAAACTACCACCAATCTCCTTGTGGATCGGCGAATGCGGCCAGGACCTAGGAGAAATATCGGGTAGCCGGACGAATGGGGCTCCATGGTAGCTTCATAATCCGGGGATTCAAAAGGAAGGCGGGAATAGGAGCGGTATTAGCAGCGGCAGGGGTGAGATAGATTTCTCCTATTTTACGTCGGTACAACTATCGTTACGCGAACCAATTAGCGGACCGATATGTCACGTGATTACGCTAAACCTGAAGGATGGATTGAGGGAAGAAAATACCGACTATACCGTGAAGTTATGGGGAAGCCGAACGATAGCCGCACTATAGTTCGACCAACACACGCTCACGTTGCGTACCTGAGCTTTTACTAGCTGACAGTGACTGCCAACTCGATTCGTCCGGCGCCTGTCACCGAGGCTCAAGGATATCTCACTATAGTTTAGTATCCTTGAGGCGCCGGGCGCATCGAGTTGGCAGTCACTAGCAGTAAGCAAAAGCTCACGTACGCAACGCGAGCTTGTGTTGGTCGAACTATAGTGCGGCCATCGTTCGGCTTCCCCATAACTTCACGGTATAAGGTCGATGCACGCGCTATTCGGCCTACTCTTCGCTCCAGTCTGCGCTACGCATCTATCGTTACATCTATCGTACCAGCTATCGTTTCATCTATCGTACCAGCTATCGTATCACCTATCGTTTCACCTATCGTTTCATCTATCGTACCAGCTATCGTATCACCTATCGTTCATCTATCGTCATCAATAGTGTTATATCGAGTTTTATTTAAATAGTGTTGTGTTACACCTAGAAGCATCTTAAGGTAAGGTCTTAATTCTTTCTGTGAAGGCACGAGGTAGTTCGGATAAAAGTTTGTTAATTATTCTGGTTATTGAGTCACGAGGCTCGTTTTTGTCTATTGAGCTAAGAAGCTCGTCTTTTGGTCTTTGGTCTATTAATTTATCGAACAACCTCGAGTCTGGCTGAGTTACGTAGATCTTGAGTGCTTTTTGGCTATAATTTATTTGCGTATGGCTTTGTTGCTGATTTAGTATGTTATATTTATCTTGTGCATGAAATACTGTAGAAAATTACCTTTCCTGGAGTACCCTGAGCGAAGATAGCCGCGAAGGCTTAGGCCTCGCGTTACAGTTTAGTTTTTAGCGTTAAGTTTGTTAATAATTTGTTAATTGAGTCAAATATGGTCACTTTCGTATAATTTATCACCGTATGTAAAATCTAGTATGGTTCAGTAATGTTTAATATCGTTTTTGGATAATTTAATATCACGACTATCGTTACAATATCGTCAGAATTTAGTTAAAGATCAATTAATTATAATTTAGTCTGTTATCGTTGAACCTGTGATTCGCGTCTTTCGAATGCCCATGTGGTCTCTATTTTTTGATAAATCTCGAATTATTGTGAATCGTATGGCCAAGCGTGGCTAATCTTTCGTAGTTTGTTACCCATTTTTCTAAGTAAAATCTTGAGCTTCATACGTTGTTCTGAGTGTGTGTCACGAATTATATTTTGCATTCGGGTACGATGTATCGCTCTGTGATACCGAGTCTGGAGTCTAGCTAAATTGTTTTATATCGAGTCACCTCCGGCACACGTCTTAGATTCAACTGTATCGTAATTGCATAGATTCTGTTCGATCAATTAGAAGATCGTTGGTAATAAACCATTAGGTAAAATAATAAATTCTGTACTGATCTCGTTAAGTTATCTAATTTCGTAAATAAATAATTGATTGATGTGATCTCAAACATTCTCAAAGAAGTAAGCTTGTTTTATATGGTGTACCCTGCCCCTCTATCTAAGGCTTTGTTAACTGAGCAAGTCAAGTTTTAGCTCGTCGCATTTCCGTTAGTTTTTGGTTTTATGTAATTTGTTCTGGTATCGTATGGAAACGACGCATCAGCGTCTGGCGCCCAACATTTTAGTAATTCAGTAAGTAACACGGAAAGGTGCCGAATTGTGAGCAGAATCTTCGGGTTTCCTCGCCTGATTGAAAACTGCGTTACAATAGATATATACCAACATATATCTTTGGAAGTATGTCGGATCTATCCATTTTTGCCAAAAATTTATATGATTGGTATATATGATAATTTTTTATATGTTTCATATATCCGTATATATGAAGTCATACTAATCGTCGATATAAAATGTTGGTCAATCATATATGAAGTTTATATACAAACATATATGATACACGGAGAGACTTTTCCTAGTACTATTTCTTAAAATTCCTCCCAGAATTTACCATTTTCGATGCAATTTTGGGATATATCGGCATTTTTGCACTAGTTACTAGTTTTCCCAGTAATGCTGTAAGTTACAATCATCATTGGAATATAACCTAAGATATTTGTACAAACTCTTTTACAAATGAGAAGGTTTACTAGTCAGTATGGTAAATTCAGCAGTTGCTACACCCAATGGTAAAAAGTATAGCGAACCTTATACTTATATCTAAAACGAGCAGTACCTCTTCCAAGTCAGTATGGTAAAGTCGTGATCGCAGCGCAACAGAATTTACCATACTGACTTGGAAATTTTACCTATCATTTGAGGAAAAATCCCATGTCAAAAATTAAAAAAAGCTGGACGGAGGTGTTGGCTCTATATGGCAGTTCCTGCATCGTATGTGATCACTTGTGTACAGAAGTCTATTACATATGTGTGTTCGTCCACACTCTAGCGGCTTCGCATTTGTTAGGGAATCTAGTCGTCCGCTTAAAATCCTAGCCTAACTTAACCTACCTAACATAACCTTAACTCAACGCTCGCAATTCCGGATGCATCGCAAATACATGTTATACTTTGGTGTCTTGCTTTCCTTATATACAAACGTATATAGCCTTCTGGCACTAGTGAGAGAAATATTCTGATGTCTCGCCATCTATCGACGAAGTGCGACCCGCCGAACTTGTTCGGCGATTTGCGGCGCCGAAATTTACCATACTCGCTGGTAATCATTGTTACACGAGCTTTCAAACTCCATTACATTTCGTTGAAGAAAGTCCAAATTGTATCACATTTTGTACATTTTTCTTCTGAATGGGACTTTTTTTCTAACATGTGTAGCAAAACGTCTTACTCGACTAGTCTATTATTCCAATCTCTCTAGAAATACCTACTAATATCTATGCCATATTTTACTACTCGCAGTTTTCCTATACGTGGACAGTAATTTTTGCTATTCGCTTATTACTTGTTACTATCACAAAATATCAAAATGCACTATCCGAATAATAGATTTTTCCGGTACTGTAAGAAATATTGCCAAATAAGCAGATATATCCCAGATTTACTCGCAGTTATTGGAATCTTTACCAGGAAAAGTTTCTCCGTGTAATGCTTTATATGTTGTAACGTGGCAGATTTTATATCTGCCACTGACCGTGCCTCCACCCGCGAATGTGAGCGACCGTACCGCTGCCGTACCGCAAATTCTTCACCGAAGCGCAAGTCCTACCTATATCTTTTAGAACACTTGTCTGCTGTAAGTTTTTTATTGTAAAATACAGGTACCAGGACAACGAGGGATGCATTTTCGTCGCTGGATCGTCGGGGGGATGTTCTGGAAGCCTCGGCATTAGTAACCGCACCTAGGTCATCGCCTCCGTCTTTGCAGCCTCGTCACCTGCCAGCCGGGAGAGGGCTGTACCTCCCAGCCTGATAACGCCGCAAATTATTCCTCCCGGCCGAAATTCGAACATGCCAACCGTTAGGTGCGGCGAACATGCCGTGTGCGGAAAGGCTTCCCCCACCACTTTTCGGTTTCGACCAGGATTTCTGCAAGTCACTCCGTTGCCGACCAGCATACGTCAACGTTGAGATACCGTTTTGCGCTTAAGTTTAAGTTACCGTTACGTTTTTCTTTGCATTATCTTTTGGGGGTTTTTCATAGTTTTTCTTAGGGTTATCTTTATCTTTTCTTTTGGGCTTTTGGTTTCTTTAGTTTTCTTTTCTTGGGTTTTGCTTTATTTGGAGTGTGTGTTTTCCTTTTGGAGCCGCCTGGGTTACGTCCCGATTAAAGGTAGGCTCTTCTTTTCGTCCAGACCTCGACCATCCGTCTAGCGATTTTGAAACACCACCGATTCACGGTTTACCTTCCATCTGCCGCTATAGACGAATAGTCGTGGTCTAGATTCTCTTTAGGCTATTTTAGCATAATTAAGTCTATTTTATTTCTTTCTTTTGGACTTGCGCTGCTCGGGGAAGAATCCCGGTGCCGTGCAGTATCGCCTACGTTGCCTACAAATATCTTTTCTTTTGCGAGCGTTACCTTTTAGCTAGATAATAATTAGCATATTTATCTGAATATCTCTTGTTTTCATATCTTTCTCTTTTGCGGCCTAACCGCCATATAACTTTTGTTGCGACGCCGGAATCAAATTCCGCCGCAAACTTTTTGTAGTTTTTCGGGCGCAGTCTTTTGGCTTTTACCTACCTCTAAGTTTAAAATTATACGTGTGACCTCACTGGTCCTGCCGGCCTGTTTCTTTATTTATTATTTTTTTTTGTATCGCCGCATTTGGATTTGAAATTATATTTCCGTTACGTCTACCTGTATTGAGTTAAGTGTGTTATTTCACCGCCCCCACGTTCCCCTCTCCGTCTAACTAGTCGGTTATCTTTGTGATTTCTTGGATTTGGTTATTATTTACTGCGTTTAGCTATCTTTATCTGGCACATTCGTGTGCCTGGCGCCCAACATTTTCTTTCGTTTAGTTTCTTTTTGTATCGTATTGTTCGTAGCTTTTCGCGTGAGAACCGTTGGCGCTTCTTTGTGCGGGATTTACTTTCCTATTCATTTCCTCCGGGTAGGAAACTTGCTCGTTACAATGTTTCATATATCCGTATACATGAAGTCATACCAATACGTCGATATAAAATGTTGGTCAATCATATATGAAGTTTATAGGGTGTCCCCGAATTCGCGACGAGGAATTCACAGGGTAAATCTTGATCAAAAACGGGATCGAAATTTCCTGAGCCGTTTTTTCCGGAAATGCTTAGATTTCTCGCTATAATTATTTCAATTTCAGTCAATAAGGTGCGATGTATGAACGGGCGCTTGTCGGTGTGCTCGCCGCTTGGTTGTGTGCACTTTGTTTCGCGGCGACAATAGGCTGGGAGACGCGCATACAACCGAGCGGTAATCACATCGACGAACGTCCGTTTATAAGCCGCGCGTCATTGGCTGGATTTGAAATAATTATAACGAGAAATCTAAGCCTTTCCGGAAAAAACGGCTAAGGAAATTTCGATTCCGTTTTTGATAAAGATTTCCTCTGTTAATTCCTCGTCACGAATTCCGGGACACGCTGTATACAAACATATATGATAATTTTTTATATACAGGGTGTCTGGAAATTCGCGCACTCGAAGCATACCGGCGGATTCCTTGCGAAATAATAAGACGAAAGTTATATAGCAATATGTATCGAACAAATGATGCATAGACCCAAGTGAATACTCTTTTACTCACTCATAAATGGCCCGCCAAGTACCACTTCCTAAATTTTTTTTTTCTGATTTTTTCCCTGTAATTATCACAAGCCAATCAAGTGAGCGAGCGTAGCGAGTGAACGAGTACAAGACTATTAAATTTTCTGTTCTTCTGTAGTAAACTTTTGTTATACAGAAGACACGTACTTGGCAATTGTATCTAATTTCAATACTTTTGTAAGTAGACATTTTTGAGGTACCACTTTTGTTGAGGAGGAATTTCGCTGGTGGATTTTTTTGGGGGTATTGTATCTGATTTCAATACTTTGGTAAGTAGACATTTTTAAGGTACCACTTTTGTTGAGTATCCCTATACACGGCGACGTGTAGGTTCATATACATACCAGTTAGTCTTAAGCCGTCACTCCGAAGAGAGAGTCGTGTTGTTAAATCACGCTGAGATTGTACACCTATTATATCATAATAAATGTAATACAATAACTGCTACATGAGAGACCCTGTATAACTGAATACCTACCCAAATCCTAACATTTGATGAAATACCCTGTAACGAATCGTATATACTCCATAGTGAGTAGCAACTAGGAGTCGAGGTCCTGTTATACTTTTGTTTATTCAATCAAATAAATCATAAATATATTCCATAGCGAGTAGCAACTAGGAGTCGAGGTCCTGTTATAATTTTGTTTATTTGATCAAATGAATCATAAATAAATTATTTAATATTTCCGCCAATAGGTGGTTATATATCTCGTGATAAAAGTAATTATGTTATTTAAATATAAGATGTCAATTTTAAGTCATAGGGGTGCGCCATACACCATTTAAAAGAGATCACTAAGGCATCGCGGATCGTACCTCGGTCTTTCCGCCTGTCCTTATTTTCTCTTATAGAAGAACAGGTTAACTAGCATCGCGGATCGTACTTCGGTCTTTCTGCCTGTCTAAGTTATCCTTTTTTATTCAAATCCTTTTAATTACATTCAAAGGGTTAGCTAGCATCGCGGATCGTACTTCGGTCTTTCTGCCTGTCTAAGTTATCCTTTTCTTTATTCAAATCCTTTTTTTTTAATTACATTCAAAGGGTTAACTAGCATCGCGGATCGTACTTCGGTCTTTCTGCCTGTCCAAGTTATCTTCTTATTTATTAAAATCCTTTTTTCAAATACAATAAAGGGTTAACAAGCATCGCGGATCGTACTTCGGTCTTTCTGCCTGTCTAGTTATCTTTTTTATTATTCAAATCCTTTTTTCACATACAGTAAAGGGTTAACAAGCATCGCGGATCGTACTTCGGTCTTTCTGCCTGTCTAGTTATCCATTCTCTTAAATATTTCAAATAAATTCATTTATAAATAACGTAAATATATTGTATGGCCACCGATTAAATTAGATTAATCCTTATAAGGAAATATATATATATATTTATATAATAAAATCACTTAAAATCAATCAGCTAGCATTGCGGATTGCAATTTTTCTTTCTACTCAAATAGTTCATTAAATATTGTAAATGAATCTTATTGATTATATTCAACTTATAAACAATAGAATAGTTTAATTCAACCTTCAAAGAAGGAATATAGGAACCATTAAAATATTAATTTAATTTAAACCTTTATAATAACCTCATACCATAATATTTTAATAAATTGATTTATTGTTCAAATAAAATGTCCGAATGTCCTTATTTCCTTTAGAATATATTGAAAAATTCTTTTAAGAAGTCAAGTATTAAATCGTTTTTCCATTTAATATTCGTTCATTACTCTTTCTCGTTTGATCAGCCCAGAGAATTCTCAACGCCCTGATTTTATGAGTCTACAATTATATATCATTAGATTGGCGCCCAACATATTTTATTTAAAAAGACCAATAGAAGAGCAAAATTAGCTTCAACCCCCAGGATCAGATGTTATATATGACGGCCGAACTATATTACATTTGCGTACCAAAGTCTGATGCACATCGTTAATTATGGATAGTATATAGGAATTTGTCAGGTGACTTATTTTTTTTAACGATGGTAAGTTTAGAGAATTTAAAACTCCATTTATTTGCTGTATAGCAACGTCAGTATCGGCCAAGTCACTTTTTGTGTAAGCAGAGTTTTCGGCCAAGCTCAACGAAGAAATGCTTTCCCCTGTGAGTACACAATCAGATTGTTGACTCGATGTCAGAGCAATTTCTGGACTCCGAATTATTGCAGGTGCGGTTTTACTGCTTTCCCCACCATCAAGTTCTGTGCTTGCGACAGAAACTTCATCATTTTTCAATCGAATGTCTTGTACCTTTTTTTTTTCACAATTATTCTTAATTTTCAATCGACATGATCCACATTTTAGTTGGTTAAGAGAAAGAGTCGGGTGGAGTGATTTTAGTGCCAGTGTAACTGGACGCAATTCTTTAAATATGTTCTTCCTGTGTCCTTCCACGTTGTAGGGATTACAGCATCGATCATATTTCGTTAGCATGGATTTCATCGCTGATAGTTTCAAGAACTGTTGAGAGAAAATATATGATGTACGCAAGAAGACTAGAGACCAGGAGACCCAGCTCGGATGGTGGGGGTGGGCCCGTATGTGGCCGCTGCTTGGCGTCGCTGCTAAACCTGGTAGTACCGGCGCAATGCGGTATTGCGCATTCGAACGATTAGAAATGCCACACGTTGAGGCTCTGTGACACATACGTACTGATCTCCTATAAGTTATGACATTAGGTTTGATTACGATACGCTTGGATATGCTGTTTCGCTCTGCACTTTATCTGGTGGTAAGCACTCCATGGTTATGGGTATACAATCCTGGATTTTTCAACAATTGTTCAGAATGTTTTACTCACATACATACATTGTAGTCAGTAAGGAGCTGACTGGTTAGAAATATTCTAACTGAAGTTATAATTTGATATGTTCATGTGCACAGGTATTAATATGATAATCCCTACAATACCAATACCTAATAATATCATCGAAAAGATTGATCAACCTGTAATTCTGAAAATATACTTTGTCAGACCCATATGATAGAGGACTTTTTTGTTGGTTTATATGTCGAAAATACATTCCGAATTTTTAAATATTCTTTTTCGGCATTTTTCAACTTCACCTTTCCCCGCAATCAAACCTCCATCTTCTAATAGGGCTCGAAAATTTTGTAATATTTTTTGAGATTTTCCTGATTTTTTTTAGATTCTAGAATGTGGGTGTTTTTTTTTTTTCATTTCGAAAATCGTATCTCAGGTAGTGACGCTTGGAAAAATCTGTAAAAAATTGTGTATGCATTTTTTGAAAATTAGTTTGAAATAATAAATTATTAAGCAAATCTAAAATGTCACCGCCAGATCTTGATCGCGATGTCATGGAATGCCCCATATATATTATATATCTATCTATCTATCTATTTATCACGATAAAAATATATATAGAGTATAGCCATTTTCTTTGTGAGTATAACTATAAAGTCTTTGGCGTTTATCACAATCATAATATAGAGATATAAAAATAGAAAGTACAACATTATGCTGCAGGAATGAAAAGAAAAAATACTGGAATGAAGTGAATATACCGTATACGGTTTTTGCATCTGCATATATACGAAGTGCATGATTTTTATCCGACATTTCTGTCAGAGATGTGTTTATAAATAATATATCAAATAAAAGGCTTCATTTGTATACTGAACCACTGTCCATCGGTGTAGTTATGTTTTCGTGAAGAAAATATTCAGTACCGTGTACGTTTTTTTTCAAGACTAGTACGTATAATGTTGAAAGTTATGTTAACCCAGATAGCAAGCTTGCTGTTGAGGTAATGGGTTTTATCAGCCACCACTATGCGTGGGTGAAATAAATGTTTGAAGATTTCACTTTAAATTATAACAATATTTATTTAACAATCTAATTTCACAATCTGCTTAACAATTTGGTTGTTAACCTTCACACAGGTGATGATTAACTTTAGTTTTGAGGTTTCTATTATTTATTTAGTAATTCACTTATCAATTAACTGTTTCACCAAACACTTTGAATGAATAATTCTAACTTATAAGATTCTATGAGTTCGATCTGTATTGTTTGAGATTTTGTGACTAACTGACTAATATGGAATGGAAAAGGATCTCTCCTCGCGGGTACGCGAAGGGGAGGTCCTGGAAAACTCGCGGGAAGGCGAGGTTTTTTCTATTGGTACAATACTCATTAAAACAAAAGCGGGAAAAAATATGGTTGGCTAGAAGAGCAATAGCGCGAGGCGATTGGGTCAGGGACCCAAGCGTCGAGACGCTACGAAGGGATGCTGCGAGCGTCTATGTTCTGTCCTCATTTAAACAGAGCTGTCTTTGTCTTTGGACTTTTCCGCTTTCGGTCGTAAAAAATCTGAAGGATCTGAAGATTTATGTTTCCTCAATAAGGATATTTTCCAGAGTTCGAAAGTTTACTTAAAGTTTAGGCTTTCCGGTTTATGTTGTTTCAAGTGTTTCTAAGCATATTCGTTTCGTGAGAGAATGAGATGAATTTGTCTACATTATGGTTAAGATTGTTCCTTTTAAAAGTATTGACTTATATCTATGAGTAAAATAATATAAAAGAATTAAAGGAAAAAATTATAAATTAAATTACATCAATAGAGTATTACTATAACTCTGATGGTAATTGCACGTCGGTATTTTCATACTTATGATAATAACTACGGTAACTGTTGTACCTATAGGTTAAATATTCGGCTTCTAGCCTAGGACGTAACAAAGTACCTGTAGAATAATAAAAGTTTGGAATTGAAAAATTCGTTCAAACTCAATATAACGTTGTACTCGTTCGCTCGCTGCGTTCGCTCACTCATTGGCTTATGATTATTAGTTGAAAAAATAATTCAGATGAAGAAATTGAAGATGATAATATTTATCAAAAAATATTCACAACAAAAAAATAATTAAAAAAAAATTGTGAACAAAAAATTTGGAGGTAGTGGTACGTTGGCGGGCCAATGTTTGAATGGCTATCAGATGACATTGACATGGTTCGCAATTGATATTTCATAATGCTGTTTCTACAAAAGGCCCACCAAGTACCACTACCTCCAAATTTTTTGTTTACAATTTTTTTTCAATTATTTTTTTGTTGTGAATATTTTTTGATAAATATTGTCATCTTCAATTTCTTCATCCGAATTATTTTTTCAACTAATAATCATAAGCCAATCGAGTGAGCGAGCGCAGCGAGCGAACGAGTACAACGTTATATATAGTTTGAACAAATTTTTTAATTCCAAACTTTTATTATTCTACAGGTACTTGGCAGTTGTATCTGATTTCAATGCTTTTGTATGTTGATAATCATCAACCAATCGAGTGAGCGAGCGCAGCGAGCGAACGAGCAGAATTTTTGATGATTTTTTGTTGGTTCAGTTTTCTGTTCTTCCGATGTCAACTTTTGTTATACAGAAGACATGTACTTGGCCATTGTATCTGATTTCAATCCTTTTGTAAGTAGACATTTTTATAGTACCATTTTTGTTGGGGACGAATTTTCGTTGGTGGGTTTTTTGGGGGTAGTAACCACATTAATGTACTTGGCGAAAGGTTTTTGCACCAGGGGTGCTTTTTGGGGTTGATATCACCACTTTTTGTACAATTTCGCTTGACTACCTAATAATTGTGCTCGCTCGCTACGCTCGCTCGATTGGGTTTTCCGGTGTATATCCTCGCCTGCGAGGCTTGCTCAGTTGTCAACATTCTGCCAATTGTTCCTATGAACATTTCAACGTATCATACGGTGATGCATTTTGCATCATCCGAATCCCCCAAAAAGCAGCAATGTTAAATGTGCTAGTATAATTTTAAATGAATGTAAATAATCTAATATATATACGTATGCTCATACTTTTCTGTGAACCTTAAATTTCTGTGGACAGACGTAACATGTGTTCTTTTATTAAGTTCTACGAATTGTTTCGTTATAATACGGTATAATTCTATATGCCCGCAACGTGTAACCCTGCGCACAGCCCTCCTCCTATCTCATCTGGGTTTGGGGCCGGCAATGGCGGAGTTACTTGCACGCAGGGTTAAAGTTGCTGCCCATGACTAAATATGTATTTTGGTAAAATTTTGCTTGACCACCTAATAATTATGTTCGCTCGCTCGGTTGTTCTGTAATATTTCATACCGCCCGAAGTCCCTCGGTAAGCAGAAACGTCAACAGCAACGAGCACACGTGTGCTCATAATTTTCCCAAGGTCTCAAATTTGTAGACTGACGCGTAATATACTTTCATTACGTTTACAAATTGTTCCTGATGGGATTGGATATTAAATAAATAATATCGTACACAAGATATAGAGAAATAGATATATTAACATGACTATTCTATGAGATATATACAAAGAGTGATGCTTATACACTATAGTAGTACACGCCACCTGTCTAATAATAGGAGCTTGGCATGATTTGAATACTATTGCCAACACTCCCTTTAGAATTTAAATTATGTTACTCATTGACTACTTTAAGTCCCATGCCATTTGTGCATACATCATGTTTTGGTGTAAACAAAGGTTGTGTTAGGGAGTCCGCGATCATTCTTTCAGTGCCTATGAATTTGATCGTTACTTCTCCTGTTTCAATCTGTTCGCGTATGAAGTGGTATTTTACGTTGATGTGCTTCGTTCGAGGTTTGTATGCTGATGTGTGAGCTAGGTCAATAGCTCCCCCGTTGTCCATATATATTGTAGTAGGCTCGATGATTGACTTTGGATCAAACTCTTTTGCCAGCTTTCGTAGCCATAAGGCTTCTTGAACAGCTGCTGCAAGATACATGTGCTCGGCTTTGTAGGTTGAAAGAGCTACGGTTGCTTGTTTCTTCGAACTCCATGATGTTGAACCTCCTTGGAGAATGATTTTCTCTCTTCTTCGTTGTTTGCCCAATCGGCATCGCAGTAACCGATTATTGAGTTATTTGCTTCTTTGTTGAATTCGATTCCGGTCTCTTTCGATCTTTGTAGGTATCTTGAGACCCTCTTTGCTGCTTTCCAGTGCGTCTTCGTGGGATTCTTATTATAGCCGCTGAGAGCGCATATAGCGTAAGATATTTCAGGTGTGGTTGCTTGGCTTGCGTATAGCATTGCGCCAATAGCTTCTTGATACGGAAAGTTCTCAGGTTTTTTTATTATCTTCAGTCGAAGTGTTGATTCCAGCTTTTAATTTTTGGTTCGCGTCCATTGGTGTATTGACAACTTTTTTAATTCCTTCGTTATTTTTTGCTTTAGATCTTCCCTGTTTGAGAAAATTAGTTTAGTAAGTTGTCGACATATATGGCTATGATTATGAATTCGTCTATTTTAATCCGATGATAAACGCATTGGTCTCCCTTTGATTCTGTAAGATTTAATTTCTTTCGAGACGGAGCTCAACTTTTTGTTCCATGATCTGCTTCCTTGTTTCAATCCATATTTAGCCTTATGCAGTTTTCATACTTTATCTTCGTTGCCTTCTTTTATATAGGGTTCTGGCTGGCGTATATAGATTTCTTCTGTTAAATCTCCAGGAATGAAAGCAGTTTTTACATCTAAATGGTAGATGTTTAAGTCTTACTGTGCTCCTAGTGCGAAGAGATATCTTATTGTGCTGTGTCTGACAACTGGTGAGTAAATTTGGTGGTAATCTATCCCAGGTTGTTAGGTAAATCCCCCGGCCACTAGTCTGGCTTTGTATTTATCTGGGCATCCACCTATGTTTTTCTTTATCTTGTACACCCATTTTGTGTCAATTAATCTTCTATTCTGTGGTAGTTCTATTAAAGTCCAAGTTTGATTTTTGTTCAGAGAGTTAATCTCGGAGTCCATTGCTTCTCTCCATTTTTCCTTGTCATTTCCACTTAATGCGTCTTTCCAAGCCTTTGGTTAAGAGTTTGAGGTGACTAGATATGTTACGTAATTTTCAAATTTTCCTCGAACGGCTTGTCTTGATGAACGTCTAGGTGTAGACGTGTCTGAGCCTTTTCTTGTATTCTGTATTGGAAATTCATCTGGGCTTGCGTCTATGTACTTTTCTTCGTCTTCGCTTGAATAATCTGGATCCTCTTCATCCTCTTCATCGTTGGTTGATTCATCTTTTGGATCAACTTCTTCGATAATGTTATCTGTTAATGGGACAAATAGGTTGTTTGTTATTTTTTCTTTCTTTTTTTCTTGCGGTGATTCTTCTTTCTTGTTTTCGAAAAATATGACATCTGTACTTTTTATAATCTTGATAAATTTTTCTTCCATCAATCTATATCCTTTTGAATTTTCGCAGTATCCTAGGAATGTACATTTTTGAGAGTTTACATACCATTTTCTTCGTTTTTGACCAGGAATGTGTACCATTGCGTGGCACCCAAATACTCTCAAGTGTTAAAGGTCAGGTTTATTCCCAAACCATTTTTCTTCCGGTGTAGATTTTATTATTTTATTATATTTGTTGGTGATCTATTTATTATTAGGTAAACAGCTGTGGCAACTGTTTCGGCCTAAAAAATGGTAGGTAGGTTTGCATCTGCCAACATGCTTCGTGCCTTCTCTACAATTGTTTGATTCATCCTCTCGGCTACTCCGTTTTGTTGTGGAGAGTATGGGATGGTCGTCTGGTGTATGATGCCACTTTTGTCTAAATAATTTTTCAAGTCATTATTTACATATTCCTTTCCGTTATCTATTCGCCTAAGTGATCATATTAAAATGAATTTATAATAATAAATAAATATATACATAAAAAAACATAAATTTTTGTTGAACCATTTACCGTAAAAAGCTGCATCTGTTTTATTACCTGCATTTCCATCGATACGTACGTCTTGGGGTAATTTTATTTTTATCGCTTCACCTGTTATGGGGGTACGCTCTCAAGACCCATTATCATTGGTCGATACTCGTCAGGTAGACCTGCTAATAGGAATGCGCCGATCCATTCTTGGCCGACTGTGAATCCTAGTCCATCGAGTTTTTGAGCTGTTATGAATATTTTATTCACATATTCTTCTGTAGTACTGCAGTTTTGTAGCTGGGTAGTTATCAAGGTTCTCAGCAAACCAACTTTTTTTGTTAATCCAGAATCTTCAAAAGCAGTCTTCAGATTTTCCCATACATCCTTCGATGTGTTTGCGTTGCGCACGTGACGGTAATTAACTGGATCAATTGCGAGTACTAGTTTTGCCTTCGCTCGGGCCATGTTTCTAGCGTTCGATGTCGCTAATTCTGTACCGAGAACGCAGTCCCATATGTCTTCGTGTTCTGGGTATGATTGCATGCCAAATTTCCAGTCATTGTAGTCACTCATGCCTTCTAGTTTCTCTATCGGTGGCAAATTATTTGAACCAGAAGCCATTTCAGAGTTGGTGTCCTTCTTTGGAACACGTGTCAAAAAAATATATATTTTGCTTGTTAACGATTATTCCAGCCTTTTTTACTGTTGCCAATATTTATTGCATGCTCTGGGCTCATATTAACCTGATGAGATGAAGAAATAGGTCAATATAAACGTGACTATATTCTGTAAGATATATACAAAGAGTAATGCTTATACACTATAATACTCAACGCCACCTGTCTAGTAATATCGGAGCGCGGCATGATTTGAATGCTATTGCCAACAGTTCCATTACCATAATTCTTTATACCTACAACATCTAAGGGAGCAGGACGATTCGGCGCGGCCGTTTCGGCGCGACCGTTTCGGCGCGACCGTTTCGGCGCGAGTCCTTTCGGCGCTGGGACGTTTCGGCGCGAGCCGTTTTGGCGCGAACCGTTTTGGCGCGAGTCCTTTCGGCGCTGGGACGTTTCGGCGCAAGCCGTTTTGGCGCGAGCCGTTTCGGCGCGAGCCGTTTCGGCGCGAGTCCTTTCGGCGCTGGGACGTTTCGGCGCGAGCCGTTTGAGAGCACGTCTTCTGGCATGGAGACGCTTTGGCGCGTCTTCTTTTGCACAGGGAAGTTTCTAATCAAGTTTTCTGATCGATTATTCCGGCATCCACTTGTGAGCTAATATTCTGTCATTTCTTCATTATTTCGGTTTATATTTGAACTAGTCGGTTAATTTTTTTTCTTTTGTGGCTGAATAAATAACCTCAGAACTATTTTTCCGGTCGCCGGTCGAATATCCTAAAAATCGTTCATTCGTTGAAAAAAAAAAATGTAAACCCATGCCCAGTATGAAACGCGCAGTCGGTGGTTACCGCACCCCTGAAGGTTGAAATGGGTTAGGAGACTAGTTTCAAACCCCCAAAAGTTAAAATAGGTTAGGACACTAGAATTGCACCCTTGAAGGTTAAAATAGGTTAGGACTCCATTGATCTGTCGCTTATGTGAAACCACAACACCATTACAAAACCAACACATTAGTGGGCCACCCCACTAATCCTACACACACACACACACATGCGAAATACTCAGAAGGTAGCTGTGGCTCCCGGAAGGTTAGAATAGGTTAGAACAGGTTAGAATAGGTCAGGCCACCCCACTAATCCTACACACACACACACATGCGAAATACTCAGAAGGTGGCTATGGCTCCTTGAAGGTTAGAATAGGTTAGGCCACCCCACTAATCCTACACACACACACACACAAGCGAAATACTCAGAAGGTGGCTGTGGCTCGTGGGAGGTTAGAATAGGTTAGGCCACCCCACTAATCCAACACACACACACACACATGCGAAATACTCAGATGGTGGCTGTGGCTCCCGGAAGGTTAGAATAGGTGAGAACAGGTTAGAATAGGTTAGGCCTTTTTTGAATCCCGCCCGAGAATCCGCCCGCTAGGTGGTCTCCGGGCGGGAGGGATGATTTTCCTTTATCGTGAGCCCAGGTCACGACGCGAAGCGGCGTGACCTGAGGCGAGCCACCCACCCGGTGGCTGTGGCTCCCTAAAGGTTAGAATAGGTTAGAACAGGTTAGAATAGGTTAGACCACCCCACTAATCCTACACACACACACACACAATTATTGTGTATAGTGTATTCAATTATACATTTTAGAAAAAATAAAGCGACCTAAATTATTTCATAGTGGCCATCGCGCCGAAACGGCCGGCGCCGAAACGTCCTAGCGCCGAAAGGACTCGCGCCGAAACGGCTCGCGCCGAAACGTCTCAGCGCCGAAAGGACTTGCGCCGAAACGGTCGCGCCGAATCGGTCGCGCCGAAACGGCGGCGCCGAAACGTACTGTACCCGGAAACTACGGTGCGGTGGACCTAGAGGACGAAAACTACGTAGCGGTCGACCTGGGGGACGGAAACGACGTGGTGGTGGACCTAGCGGACAATACCACGTAGCGGTGGTCCTGGTCAATGATACCGAAAGCGTATGTTGTGCGAAGACAACTCCCGGCGACGACGTCGTCAATACTCACTATTACCTGTTAAACTTAAATGCCATATGGTGAAAGAATTTGTCACTAGATTTAATCATTTATTTTTATTTCACTGAAAATCCACACGCCACGGGCACAGCTAGTTTTATTTCTTTTGACCCGGCCCTAACTTGAGCAGCTGTAGGCTCTGTGATTGGTCAACTAAGACCTTATGTAGCCCGAGAACCATTAGTCCCAGGACTTTTTGGTAAAGGAAAATTAGTCTTAGAATTTCACAAGGAATCTGCCCTTACCAGGTGGTGCGCGCAAAAGGAATCACGCTGTATACAGTTATATGTGACAATGTATAGTATTGTATCTGAATATATCTGGATTTCTATATGGTCATATATAAACATATAAGGTTCAAGATTAACTCTATAAAATCGCAGATATACCTTCAGATAGAATTACATATAATTATATATGCAGTTATGTTTCATGGTATATGATGTGTCTGGATAATGGGTCCAATAGATTTAAATCGATTTTTCCCCGCAGACTATAAACTTTAATGAAATTGAATTTGCTTAATTCTCACCCTCTCATTACTGCAATGAAAAACGAAGAGATTTATGTACCAGTCACGGAGTCTCATTATAACTGCAGCTTTCAGAACGATTTTACGAACAAGAAACATATGGGATAAATATTCACCCCGGTTTGTAGTTTCAAGGTAGAAAAAATGGGTTTGTAGTTCTGGGGTTAAAGTATTTTATACGCATATGAATGTATATTATCAAAATCAGTGATTACATATATTTTACACATGGTATAAGGCATTTTATTTCGACTTAACACTATACATGCCATTTTATGTATATATACCATGCGATTATGTGGAAACTAAAGGCTCCAAGCGCGCAGGCGCTGATTTATTCGAATATTACGAGGGTCACCAATTTCAGACTCGCCACAAATATCCCTAGAATCCGTCTGCTATTCGATTTTGATCGCTGTCAAATAATAATGGCGGCACACAGTGACGGGAATAGGTTATGTTTCTCGCGAAACGGAGCGAACGAATCTCGTATGGATCATGTTTTAAATAAAAATTAACTACCGTTCAATATCATTAGGTGTAGAATAATGAAAGTGAACCGTAGTGTTTTTTACTAACTGCCAAGAGAGGTGAGGTGTTGCTTCAAAGCTGTGAATTGGAAATAATGCGAGCCGAATTATCGACTAGAATCATTCATTGAATATTCATCAATTGATTGAAAATAAAAATGAATTGAAGTACAACAGTAATTTTTATTCTCATTGGGTAAAAGGACGAGGAAATTGTGCCAGGTAAGTGAAAACTAATTTATAAGAGCAATGAAAAGTTTATCTCATACACAGTAATAATTGAGTAGGATCGTGACGTAACAAATTTCCAGGCATCGGAGTCAGCAAGAATAGCACCACGCTGTTGACATACGACATCATTTCCGGGTCTCGAAGAAGGATGATCATCTAGTTACCGCAGGATACTGTAGTCTCAATAGACATTTATCAACTCCACACCTCAATAGCCAAGAATGACTATGGACAGCTCTAATGTTCAACGACCAGTTACCTCAACAGGCGTACAACAACTTGCACACATCTTAGTAGAAAAGTTTATGTATGAAATAAGTTTTTGTGTGAAATAAATGCTGTTCATAATTATGAAATGGTTGACGCACTACTGATACCGACATGGTGCCACTCGGTAACAGAAAACACAATTGAATACTGATGAGGCATGAATATCCGTTGAGCTTTAAGACTACAGCTGTGTGAGAACGCTTGCAATGTACCGCAGCTAGGCCATGTAGCTTGCCTATCAAGTAGGACAAACTCGAAGCGGATGAACAGTGATGGTCCTGTATCTTGAAAGACTGTCACTGTAGGAGTTTCAGTCAGAACCTGGATGTGCCTTCACAATGTCCATGTCCCTGCTGATAATAAATGATAAAACTGTGCACCATTAAAAAGTAAATTTGATGGTTGTGATAAAAAAAGACGTAACTCGCTAGGTTATTTAAAAACATGTATTCCATAAAATAGAAACAGCGTGTCTCAACGTTATCGCGCAGAGGCCTATTTCTCACCGAACTAAAACAGACGTAGCTCAGAGAGATGAATCGATTCGTATACACAAACACCATGCGTCTCTCTGAACTACGTCATTCGTAGCTTCTTAACAAGCTCTACCTATTTATGCGGTAACATTGAGGTACGCTTTTTCCGTTCATCTTCAGTGTTCATCAAAGCTAGATGGTACGTTAACATATCCAAGTGCCTTCCTCCACGTACCCTCGAATATCAAATACACGTTGATTCCCCAAACTATCGAGATCTTCGCATCACAGCGAATCAAAGCTGTTAACTTGGACTAGCTTCAGCGTCACCTATCTTCATCAGATATGACTCTTCGAACTGATCTATCAACTTACGCCTTCCCTAATTGGACCCATCGATTTGTTTTGAAGAATACTAATTGGAATGCATTAGTAAGTGCGAACAGAAAACCAATGATTTGGATTCATATGAATGCACTAACGTCTCCTCCGCTGGCTATCACGAGTAGGAAATTTGCTGCCATAGCGTGTGGAAGTACTCAATTCAATTCAGTCAATCAACTGATTTTGAATCCCAGAGAGTTTTCAGAGCTATCAGTCCATCACAGGTCGAGTGAATATCACTCGATTAGCATGATTGTATGCTCAGAGCTGCTGATGTTCTTGAAACTAATACTTTCATTTGGCTGAACCAGAGATGCTGCGGTTCGAATCTCGAACGAAATGTTCGATTTTTGATCAGACTTCTTCATTTTTCTTCAGGCTTGAGGTAGACGCCGATTGATCAGAAAATGTTTATCGAACCCGCGTCACGATTTTCGATCCGCCGAATTTCATAACCGCGATATTTTTAACCTCAGCAATAGAAAAATTCGATGATGTCGGATTTCACCCATCCTACAGAGCCTAGCTCCTGTTGTATGATCTCTACCTTTTCTGCTTTCGTGTACACGATATTCCGAGATTTCGCGGGATTTTGGCTTCAAGCCTACCACGGGAATTGCAGTTGCGCCATTATCAGCTGTGTATTATCGTCGCGCGCAAATGACTGACTACCATCGTCTTGGCGAACACCCCTACCACAAAATGATGAACTGAGATCAGTTCTTGTTAACAATCTAACAGTTACACACATGTGGCAAACTTTAAACAGATAATTTCCTTGAGCTGATTTTGAGACCAAAATTGATATTGTGGTGATCCTTGATCACTATTTTGACGAAGATTCGCGCCGCAGAGATCTTTAATCGATAATCATCCACGTAGTGATCTTAGAACGTAATCAACCTCGTGGTGATTCTCGAAAAAAAAAAATTTCGCGTCGTGTTTTTCGAGCTACCTTTGAACGCACTGCAACTACTTCGCGGAGATCTTCAATCGATAATATCCCACGTGGTGATCTTAGAACGTGATCAACCTCGTGGTGATTCTCGATAGAAAATTTTTCGCGTCGTGGTTTTCGAACGCACTGCATCTACCTCGTGGTATTCTTTGAACGATAATTTACCACGTGGTGATTTTTGAACGATTACTTTCTAAAATGCCGAACATCGTGTACACGGTTGCGGAAAGAGTAGAGATGGTACGATTCTACGAGCAGGGTAATAGTTACCAACGTGTATCTGACCATATGGCGGCTATGTATCCTTTGCGACCAATTCCCTCAGCTACGACGGTAAGGAACCTTGTTCTACAATTTCGGCGATCCGGCAACGTTGACCCGAAAAACGTCAAGGTCACCTACCCGAGTAGACAACTTTCTGAGGAAACGAAGCTCAACATCTGCCTCGTGGCTGCAGAAGATGACCGAAGACCAGCGTCACGGATAGCCCAAGAACTGGGAGTTTCAAAGTCCTCAGTCCGCAATGTTCTCCGTTCGGAAGCGTACAAATCGTACAAGCACGAAGCACACCAGGAGCTGAAAGAAGCCGATCCTGGCAATCGGCTGGCCTTCTGCACTCGAATGTTGGAGCGACTGAACGCAGATGCAGGGTTGCTCAATAGGATCTGCTTCTCGGATGAGTGTACGATCGAGATCGTTGGCACGCCTAACAGGCAGAACACGAGAATCTGGTCCCGAGAAAACCCACATCGCTTGATTCAGTCGCACACACAATGGCCGCAGAAATTGAATGTCTGGGTTGGCATGATTGAGCGTCAGCTCATCGGGCCTCTCTTCATTGATGGCAACCTGAACGGCGAGAAATACTTGCAAATGCTGAGGCAACAAATAGTCCCTGCTTTGAGAGCCATCGAAGGAGATGTAAGTGTATTCCATCGAATTAAAATTATTTATTAGCAAACATGATCTACTACACAATGACAAAATAATTCTGATTAGTATGTGTCCCTGAAAACATTGCATATCTTGACTATTTAGGGTCCCGTTGTCTGGTACCAGCAGGATGGTGCACCTGCGCACTATCGAAATCTGGTTCGCGATTATCTGGACCAGGAGTTCCCTGATCGGTGGATAGGTAGGCGTGGTCCAATTGAGTGGCCTGCTCGATCGCCTGATCTGACGCCCCTCGACTTCGCTCTGTGGCCGTTTCTGAAGAACCGTCTCTACACTGCGACTCGAATCGAGAATCTCCCAGCTCTACGAGCCCGCGTGTTGGAGATATTGGGGGATATGAATCCCTTGACCATCCGCAACATGACGAAAGGGTTTCGCAGACGGGTAGAGGAGTGTATTGCTGTTGAAGGTGCTCTGTTTGAACATCTTCGACGCAATCGCAGAGTCGTAGAAGTGGTAGAAGAGGTAGAAGAGGTCGAAGAGGTTCAAGACCAACATGGTTGAAAGAACTCGTCTGGTGTAGCTCCGCTCAGACACGAATGATCAATCTCCTTCTACGTTGGCTACAACACACCCGGTGGCATCGAGGTCTGCGTTTTGGAACTTCTGCAGACTTCCAGGAACCCTGCCGAAGAGTGGATTGTTTAATTACGGGTAGTACCATTTTACTAATTTATTTTTTTTTTCAATTTTTCACTCTGATACAACACTCATTTTTTCACAGAACCGACGTACTGCAGTGTCCAGTGTCGTCGTCGACTGACGACGGGAAGTAACGTTTCTTTAACTTTTTATTTTTCCTAAATCTTTTACTAGGACTGGCATTTTAAATTGAAGTACATTAAACAGCACTTATTTTATTACAGAACCAAACCACTACAGACTTCCAGAGTAGTCGCCGAGCAGTCGACGACGGGAAGTAGCATTTGTTTCACTATTATGATTTTTTTTTTTACTGAAGTTGAGATGAACCTTTGAATACGGGTTTTTTTATCAAATTGAATCACATTAAACCGCACTTTTTTTTCACATAACCATGGTTGGCATAAAACTCATACAACTCTGTTTTGTTGACGACTACACAGGAATAAGGATTCTTACCTTCACGCTGCAGGACCAGTAGTCTTGGGCATAGTCGGTCGACATTGGGAGCGCTCAATTTAGTTCGCAGTCTTATGGCGAACTAGTTCGCTCTTTTAGTTCGTTAGTTCTTTTTTTCGAATTTTTCATTAGAGATAATTGAAGAAAGGAAATACATATCTATGATTATTGCGAATTCTGTTTATTTTCATTCAAAAAGTACGAAGTATTACAATAATACAAGTTTACATTTCTATTTATGGCTAAATATAAATCAATATAACAGGAACTATATACTTATAAATAAATATGAAAAGAACTAAGAGCGAGATCATCGACGAACTAGTTCGCATAGTTCACCTAAAGGAGCGCTCTTCCCACCTAGTTCATTCGCGAACTACCCAAGCCTAAGGACCAGGCAAAATCTCATTGAGGCATGGAGTGGAAAGTCACTTAAGAGAGAACTGGCACAAAATTCTTGTGCTTACTCAACCTTCGTCTGTGATCTACCCTGAGAATAACGATGAAAGATTGTTTAGCAAGACGATGTAAATTTCTGTCATGTGTCAAATGTATTCATACTCGTTAAAATAAATTTGTTCTCACTTACCTGATACATGTCTTAAGCCTCCCTCAACTTAAGAATACGAATCACTTTTTTTCTTTGCTTTATTGTTATTTTGAATTGATTGATAAATCTTCATTAAATCTTGACTCTCAATTTTCGTTACTTTGATTCACTTGCTCCAACACCACAACCAGAATTTTCTTCCAGTCAAGGGGTAGACTGAAATGCTACCGTTCAATGATTTAAAACTTTGGTACTAATTATTCGATTTTTTAATGCTTATTTATGACTCGAAATTCTATTCACATCGATTCGTATCACTTCGCAACATAACCTCTCATTGCCTTCAGCCATTTGCGAAGCGTGTTGCATCTCAATCGTCTGCTAGCAGACGGCAGAACTAGGGATATTACTGAAAAGTTGGTGGAGTTGCTAGCGCGATTCTGCCGACCAATGAGATTCGAATAAATCAAAGTTCGCGCGCTTGGAGCCTTTAGTTTCCACATAATCGCATGGTATATATGGGGAATTCCATACGAAACCGACCAATTCGTAACCCCGACCATTTTTGATTTTGTTGAAATTTTTCTATTTTTTTGTACCTACCGAAAGCAGCTTTCCGGAATTTCTTCAGTTTTTTGTCTCAACCCATCCAAACACAATGAATTTTTCAAAACTTATAAACTTGGACCATTTTGATTTTATTGAAAAAAATCACCAATTTTCAAGAGACACTTTTACAAGTACTGACCAATTCGTAGCTTGTGATATCCATAACTTCTATTTTTTTCTATTTTTTACCGTGTGTGAACCAAGGAATCGTGTTTCTTCCTTGAAATAATAACGCAAGTGGTGATTTGATCCCAAATTATTCTTTTTCATTTTATTAAAGTAGTTTGTACACATTTACATTTTTCCGTGAATATTATGACGTTTTCGGTTCGCTACACCGGGCTTCACTCAGTGTACCTAGCCGAACATTCCCGATCAGCTAAAAAATTTCCAGATAATTGCCGAATCTCCGAATTTTATTTTAAAAAAATAGCGCGCCTCTTGTCTTCTGCGTACCGTACAGCGCAGCATAATAAAATTCGGAGCTTCTTATCAAAAAATTTCAGAGCTGATCGAAATCTTCGGCTACACCGAGTCTAGCCCGGTGTAGCGAACCGAAAACGTCATAATATTTATGAAAAAATTTGAATACGTACAAACTTCTTCAATAAAATGAAAAAGAATAATTCGGAATCAAATGAATACTTGCGTTATTATTTCAAGGAAAAAACACGATTCCTTGGTTCACACACGGTAAAAAATAGAAAAAAATAGAAGTTATGAATATCACAAGCTACGAATTGGTCAGTACTTGTAAAAGTGTCTCTTGAAAATTGGTGATTTTTTTCAATAAAATCAAAATTGTCCAAGTTTATAAGTTTTGAAAAATTCATTGTGTTTGGATGGGTTGAGACAAAAAACTAAAAAAATTCCGGAAGACTGCTTTCGGTAGGTACAAAAAAATAGAAAATTTTGAACAAAATCAAAAATGGTCGGGGTTACGAATTGGTCGGTTTCGTATGGAATTCCCCATATTTATACTAGTAACCATCATAATAAATATCAAACTGTATTGATAAATCAAATAAAGTTCCTAACTATCGATAAAACTCAAAGGTGAAAATATTTTTTGAATGTACGATGCATTCAAAAGCGACGGGTTGGCTCATATATAACTATATATGAATATCCCCATATATTATAATATATACCCATACATAGTGATATCTGATAAGATAAGCCCACATACAATGACCTGAGCATATAAGCGCATATATAATGATATCAGATTATATACAAGTCGATATATAATAATATATCATTTTATATACTGATATATAATTATATATGTCCCGATCGGGCCAATTTTCGGATACAATTATATATGGTTGATTGTATATGCTTATATCTGATTATATGCAACGATTTTTTCTCGGGCAGTACATTTTCTTACATATTTTTCAGGACATGTCCTGAAAATAGGCGATTAGTACAACAAATAATGGTGAATGTATATTTTCTCAAAATTGAGATTTTTTCCGATTTAGTCCCGTAAACCACCATTATGTGTGTTGTCCTGGAAACTGCTTATAGCCCGAGAGTCCTCTGAACTGCCAGTATATACATAGTATCTCGAAATTGAGATTTTTCCGATTTAGTCCCGTAAACTATCATTATGTGTATTGTCCTGAAAACTGCCTATAGCCCAAGAGTCGTCTTAAATGCTAGTATGTACATAGTATTGTTCTGTAAGGAAACGGTCTATATCGGAACACATGATTTTTTAAACTAAAATTCCGTTATTTGGAATGAACATCCTGTGATTAGGGTCATATAACTTCATAAGCTTTCTTATGTGAGATCATCAATTGCGAGCTCATTGAAATCCTGCAATATGATGAGGCGTCAGTACAAACATATGGCCTGATATAAACCGTTGCGAAATAGAATACCTAATAACGTATCGATACCCACGTTCTTAGATGTCGTAACCCACATTTGAAAAATTGTTCAGGAGGCCATGAAAACACTTCACTATTACCATTGAGAAAATCGGATTTTACGAATTATAGAATATTTATTCAAAAATAGTAAATCAACGATTTGACCGCTAAAACTTGAACATAAGCTGCTCAACATTATTATCATTCAATTTTTCCAAAAAAGTCCAGTTCAGTTTCTGAAATTTTGTGGGTTACAACATATTAGAACGTTGGTATCGGTATATCGGCAACGGGAAAGTATTGCGGATTATGAGCACCTTTCGAATACTATTCATAATGGTAGTTCACAGGACTATGTTGGAACAAAATATGCATCTCATCGTTGATTGAATAAACCATGCAGTTATTTGAACCAGATTTTACAGAGTTGTAAGATCATTGTGTCCCACATGCACGATTTTTGCGTTTTTTTGACCTATTAAGCAGGCGTAAAGTGACAGTTTTCAGACCAGCGGGCGTTTTTATTATATTAGCGCCCGCTACTCGAGCATAAGCGAGCGCTAATAACCTGAAAACGCCCCCTGAAATGTTTTTCAATATTTGCGACAAAATTATGAATAATGAAGAAAAAACGCGAAAATCGTGCTGTCACAAAAAAAATGGTGTGCACCAAGGGCTAAGTAGGCTTTTTGACCTTGTGTGGTTGCAGTACTCGTCTTCGACTCGCAGACGCATTCGTCTTCGACTCGTGCTACCTCGCCTCCGACTCATACTGCAAACTCCACACTCGGTCTAAAAAAGCCCACTTTTCGCCCTTGGTACACAATATACTATTACGACGATGTTGGAAGATGTGAAAACAGAAAGTATCGTGCAATCAACCGATAGGCCGAAAATAAGGGCTGAGTGAATGAATGAGCGGAATCTTGAAAGACGAGACTATCAGAGACTAGATTCCTTATCGGCGAGACTAGACACAATCATACGAACTTGCGTGGGGCAGCTGTCGTCATACAGGTCGCAATGATTTTGATAAATATCCGAAATCAAACGTGTCCTGGAATCCACCGATAAGCCGAAAAGAACATCCGAGCGAATGATCACAACGGCATTTGCGATTCGAAACATATGGGCGATTGTATTTCTCATCTGTGAGACTACGGGCAATCATGTGTAGCTTCCTAAGTCATGATAATATGTTATCGGACGTACGTTTCACGATAATGTTGAGAAATCGCGGGAATCGAACTTGTCCTCGAATCAACCGATAAGCTGCAAATTGTGAGTAATTTAGTTAATTCAATCACATTCCTCTCAGTGATTAAAGGTAATGCCTTCAGTTACCAAAAGCATTTCTAAAAACGGACGTATCAGAGGGTAGATTTGTCTATAAGTCTCGATCCGGGCAACCATGTTCTACATTCAATGAATCTCGTTCGGAGGTCCATAGCGATTCTGAAAAATAGCCAAAATTTGAGGTAGTCAGGAATTAGCCGATACACCGAAATAACAGCTGATTAAAAAATTAGGTGCACTTTCAAGAGGAAATATATGAGCGCTTGGATTATTCATCAATGGGATTGGGGACAATCATACATTACTCATATGACATAGATTATCATACTTGGTACAATTGTTTTGAACAATAGGAAGAATCAGAGTTGTCCTACAATCGACCAATATACTAAAAATTATAGCTCATCAAATAATTAGCAGAACTCTGAAGAACCAACGAAATGAGTGGATTTCTTATTCCTGAGATTGCAGTAAATCATATGATTCTGTACACAGTAGTAAGTCGGGCAAATATGAGCATAGTTAATATAAACGGCGGTAGGAATGGCATGACACAGATTAAAAAATTGGCTAAATGCTCATATAACTCGTTGAACCTTCAGGAACTGCTCTTAGAAGTTTTGGAAAATTATGCGTCATACTGTACATGCTACGATTGGAAATATCAGAAGATGCGATTTTTAAATTTGAAAACTTTTCGGGGTAATATGAGCATGCTGTTGGGGAATATGAGCATATGCAAAATTATATATAGGGTAGACCGGGGTCAGTTGTAACAGGGGTCAGTTGTAACATTGCGAATATCTCGAAAACTACGGTGAGGATATTCATATACCTCCACTACGTGATGTGTGGGGGGGGGGGGGGTCCAAAGTAGTACATCAGTTGGCGGTGATCCTCCGCGCAAATCTCAAGTGTGTGGCAGGGGTCATTGATATTTCCGGGCCAAAAGTAAGTTTTTACAATCTCAGTTAAACGTTGATAACTAGATTCCTATTCAATAAATGTCAGTTTTTCTTTTTTCATATGATTCCTTGGTCAATTCTGCGTCAGTATTCATAGTCGTTTTAGGTTTTGGTTCAAGCGAATAAACCAAATTTTGGTTTTGAAGTAGAAAAAGTGGTCCGGGGTCAGTTGTAACAATTTTTCCGGGGCAGTTGTAACAGTCCGTCCGGGGACATTTCAACGATTTTTTGGCGGATAATTCCAGTTAATATGACAATATTTCTTCTATTATTTATATCCCATCGTAGTTTATTACAAAATAAAACAGTGAGAAAAATAATAATAATAATAAAAAAAAAAAAAGAAAAAAAAAACATTGCAGTTAACTTTAACCTGAAATGTTTTTTTCGTGTTTCCGCGTATTAGAATGCCTCGAAGTCGACCAAGAAAAACACAACGAGCAAACAGCAGCGACTCGACCTATGCAGAAGCTTGTGAAGAAGTCAAGAAAGGGAAATCTGTTCGTGCAGCAGCAAGAGATTTTGGTCTGTGTCACGTGTCTCTAACAAGATACAAAAGAAAAAAAGAAGCTGCTGATACTGAAAAAGGCTCCTCGACTCCTGTTACTATGGGATACAGAGCACCAAACAAAGTTTTCTCAGACGATCAGGAATCAAAAATGGTAAAATATATTTTGAAAGCAGCAGATATATACTACGGCCTGTCGCCTAAAGAAATTCGAAGACTCGCTTACGAATTGGCATGCAAATACGACTTGAAGAAACCTGACAAATGGGACAAAAACCAAATAGCAGGAGATGATTGGTTTTCTGCCTTTATGCGAAGACATCCAGAATTGTCTATCAGATGTGCACAAGCTACAAGTCTCTCCAGAGCTACGAGCTTCAATGTGACGAATGTTAATGCATTCTTCGATAATTTAGCCAAAGTGATGGATCGTGACAAGTTCGAAGCCAAAGATATTTATAATGTGGATGAAACTGGGGTCACCACAGTCCAAAAACCGGACAAAGTTGTGGCCAAAAGAGGAAGTCGACAAGTGGGTGCCTTAACATCTGGTGAACGCGGCACTCTTGTGACAGTTACTGTAGCAGTAAGTGCCATTGGCACTTCTATCACTCCAATGTTTCTGTTCCCTCGCCTACGATATCAAGATCATTTCGTCAGAGACGGTCCAATCGGGTGCATTGGTGCTGGAAATGCTTCTGGATGGATGCAAGAAAAGGAATTCCTCATATTTTTGAAACACTTTCAAAAACATACCAACTTGTCTCCTGCTAAGAAAGTATTGCTTCTGCTGGACAACCATTCTTCACATACAACGATTGAATCATTGAGCTTTTGCAAGGACCACGGGATCATCCTTCTATCATTTCCTCCCCATTGCTCGCATAAATTGCAGCCACTTGACCGTTCAGTTTTTGGACCTTTCAAGAAAGCAGTGAACAACGCCTGCGATGCCTGGATGCGTAATAATCCGGGACAGCCTATGACCATTTATCATATACCAGGTATCGTGGCCACCGCATTGCCTTTGGCATTGACCCTGAGTAACATCCAAGCTGGATTCAAGAGTACCGGAATCTATCCTTTTAACAGAGATAAATTTACCGATGTGGACTTTGCTCCCTCTTATGTTACGGACAGACCAAATCCAGGCCCAGAAGCCCAAAGTTTAATTGGAAATGGCCTACAGAAGTCGAACGAGAACCCTTCTTCTTCTACAACTGAAAATGCTTCAGTCGTGACTTCTGCGTTAACGTCTAAAGTTGAGTCAGAACTGTCAAACGTTAATAAACCGTCAACTTCTGAAGACCATTCAACTGGAATACGACCGATGATGGACACACAAGAACCGTTTTTGCCAGAGGCCGTAAGACCGTTTCCCAAGGCACCACCAAGGAAAATGACGAACAGAGGGAGAAAAAAGCGAAAAACGTGTGTTTACACCGACACTCCGGAAAAGGAAGAAATAAGACTAGAAGCAGAAGAAAAAGAGAGGAAAAAATCAGCACAGCTTGCTAAAAGAAAACTGAAGGATATCAAAGCTGAAAAGCTTACAGAAAAAAAGCTGGCTAGGAAAAAATGTTAAGATTTTAGTACCTATAACTGTTTAACTAACACACCTACATTTCTATATTTTTATTTTATTATCGTACAATACCGTACATTCGAATATTATTCAACTGAGTATATAAATGTAACAGAGCGAGAGTCAGATTTTAAGTTTTTTCTCAATTAAAGTTTATTAGATATTTTTGTATTGTTTTTGTTGTTATAAGAGTATTTCTAGTTCCATCAAAAAGCTTAGCACTTTAACTATGATATATAATATACAGGGCGAGTCTTCCCTGGTATCGAATGAGGGAGGGGCTTATTATCGCAGACGATCTGCTCCTTTCTATTCATACTTGTTATCGTCGTATCGGGAAACCCCACTTTTATTTTCACGTACGGTCAACACTACCAGAAATCTCACTCTGTTATCATAATCCCAAATGAGAACATAGAAAGGGGCAGAGCGTCTGCGATAATAAGCCCCTCCCTCATTCGATACCAGGGATGACTCGCCCTGTATATAGAACATTATTTATTGTCAATAAAGTGGAAACATTTAGCTTTATAAGACTTTATTCAAACGAAAATGTGAAAAGTATGAATCTGTGGTAAAAAGTGAAAATTAACTCATTTTTATATTTCCCAATATGTGAAAACATTGTTCCTCGATGATATCTGTGATAATAATTATCGAAACCCCAATAAATAATCTAATTCTGTGATAAAATCTTGTGTTACAACTGACCCCATCCACTGTTACAACTGCCCCGGGGTCCGGGGTCCGGGGCAGTTGTAACACTTTTCCGATTTTTTTTTGAAAGGCTCATACTTTTTTTCCATTTATGCTAGAAAGTCCTACCAAGCGCCATTTTGTCAGCAATTGAATGCTCTTTGCTATGGTATTCGGAACATTCATGCGATCATTGTAGTTTGAGCTTGGTAAGGGAAAAACCACAAATTGTTACAACTGACCCCGGTCTACCCTACCAACAGTGAATAAGGGGTGAAGGCCTCTCATTTACCAGGAGGTTACACTTTTGTCATATTTTAACGTTTATTTGTTATTATTGGATGTTGAGAATGACATAAGCTTTTATTTATCATGATCAACAGATTTAAATTAACATAAACTTTTATTTATCATGGTGTAACATATTTAGAATAACATAAAATTTTGTTTATTATAATGTAACATATTTAAAATAACATAAATTTTGTTTATTATAATTTAACATGTTTAAAATAATATAAACTTTCGGTTATTATAAGGTAACACTATTCTTCATAATAGACAAGAGATGTAGACATGGATTATGAACAGGCTGAACAAATGAATCGAAAAATTACATGCTCAAATTACCCCGATTGTGGATGCTCATATTACCCCGATCACACTTTTTGAGTGTAAATTTAAATAACATGAACAAGAACGACTTTTCGAGGTTATACGACACAGTGGCAGATTGTCAGGGCACACATTTGTTACCCTCCTAATAAATGAAATTTTATCTCTATTATTGACTTAAAGCCACAGTCCGAATTACCACCCTAATATAAGTAATGACACATTGTTACATATATAAAATGAATACTTACGTTTAGTGCGTTTGTTCTTGGCATCGACACATACACCAACTGTTGCACTATGGCAAATACTAACTGTGACAACAGTTCACGGCAGTATTACCAATTTACGACGAGTAAAAAAGAAAATACCCGGGGATGCTCATATTCTCCACGTGCTCATATTACCCCGACTTACCTAATGTTCATTAATGGGTTCGCGGTGGCTCACTGTTTTTCTCGGACTTTATCGGTTACAATAGGGGTGAACCACTCCAAAAAATGGCGTACACCAGACTTCAAGACTTCAAAGACTTCACGGACTTCAGGGACTACATGGGACTACATAGGACTTCAAGGACTTCAAGGGACTTCACGGGACTTCTAAGGACTTCACAAGACTTAAGGGGACTTTAATGTCTCCACGAGACCAAAGATTTCACGGACTTCAAAAGACTTCAAAAGACTTCACGGGACTTCAAGGGACTTCATGGGACTTCAAAGGTCTTCGCGGGACTTTGAAGTCTTTACGGGACAAAACACTTTACGGACTTCAAGGGACTTCACGGGATTTCATGGGACTTCATGGGACTACAAGAGACTTCACGGGACTTCAAAGACTTCATAGGACTTCATGGGACTTCACACACTGTTGTACACCAGACTTCAAGAGTGGTTTACCCGGTTACAATCAAATAAAATAATATTATATTATTTCTATAAAGGGTCATAATTATTATTATCATAATTTCGATCATCGGCACATGAAATACGACTAGAATGGAGTCTCGTTTCCGAGAAAGTCGGAAAATAAAGTTAGCCACCGCGAACCCATTAATGAACATTACTGTACGTGGTCGTTAACGTCAAACTTCACACGACAATTTTGAGAAATGACTGATATAAACGTGTCCTGAAATAGACCAATAGACCAAAAATTGGAGTGAACTCGATAATTATAACAGCGTTTTCAATTAGAAATCTATGTATGAATACATTTTTTTTATTTATGTTGTTTTACGTTGTACACTTAAGAATTAGGATATACTGGGTGATTCTTCGCTTAGATCTCAGTAATGTGGGTAGCGGACCGTCAGTTGTTAGAGTTGTATATCTATATATATGATATATATGATATATATAGATATTAGGGTGATTCATTTCCGCAAAGTTTTTTTTTTTTTCGGTGCTCAAGCAAAATATTAATCTACCTATAGAAAAAAAAATTTCCACCAAGTTAGAGCTCTTAATATCAATTTTAAGTACTTGCAGTTTAAATTTAAAGTTTTCCCATTTGAAATGCATGTAAAAAAAATTTTTTTTTTTCAAATTTCTAATGCTCGCTCGCTTTTTACAATATTGTGAATCGGTTTTATGGACCTTATACACGGAGAGAAATTTATATCAGCTTCTTCTACAAGAATATAGTGACTCTTCTCATACGGTCTAATAAAATAGATACATCGCGCAAATATGGTAGTCCCTCTCATATTATATTGAAGTGCATATTTTCGTGGACGCATCCATAAGGGATGGTAGAGAAATTCATATATTCTGTGGTTTCCACTCATATGAGTATGACTGACTTCCGACTAACCAGTATAGTTGACACTCTCATACTGTCTACGAAGCGCTACAAACTAGTATGGCGTAGTGAAATATTTCGATCGTTACAAACGCAGTTGTATGATATAGGAATGAAATTCTTCTATTCTATCGGTGTGTACTAGTTGAGTATGATAACTGAAGCACAACCAGTATGAGAGATGCTCTTATACCGTCTATGAAAATTTATAAGACTCATGTAGTGTAATAAAGTACGTCGCATGAAGACGGTTACAATACTTATAATACAAATTTTTATGTTTATTCTAAATTATGGGTATAGGATTTTTTCGAAAATACGAATGTAAGATAAAAAATGTTGCTTTTATTTGAAAAGACATAGTTTTTACAATATCAGTTTAGAAATATAGGTGAAACCATCACTTAAGATATTTTTAGTTGAGATCGAGGCACTCCCCAAATCTTCATATCTAAAACACACCCATTCAACCGCTTGCAAATCAATAATCTTGAAGGATTGGGTATGATCATCAAAAAAACAGTCTAAAAGCTTTCTACATATAAATAAAACCTCATTTTTTGCGTCAGATACTATGAGCTGGACATCGAAAAACACAGGACCTTCGGTATCTGGAATTACGAGAATAGAATTTTTCGTTACCCTGTCACCTCTCAGGAGAATCCAGCTGGTCTTACGTAGAAGGTCGGGTTCTTCTGAAAACGTTAGTCCCTTACAAGAAATAGCTTCTAATTCTTCATGTAAAACAATTTCTTTTTTTGGGCCACATTTATAATTGTCGTATGACGTACGCTTGTTCAAAAATCTATCGTTCAGGATCAATTGGTGTCTTAAGGCTATGGTATGGCACACGTTTATTCTATTTATAGCCGATCTTGCAATTACTTTTCCTTGGCCATGTTTAGCTTCGTAGCGCATAGAAGAAATCTTCCACAACACTCCCACAGATTCTAGCACACGTGGGTAATGCACTAAGAAATGGTGCTTCGGCTTCATGGAATTAGGAAACAACTTCGCATGGTATTGAAGATATGCTGTGATGTTAGAGCCTAAATAGATGTGAGAGTTTTTATGAAGAACCGGGCTTCGAACGATTTCAGTAATAATTTTTAGCAACTTTAACATTTGCCAGTGCTCGTCATCTGCATCCACCAAAGGCCCTAATACCATGCAAATATGTCTTATCATAGTCAGTGTTTCGGAAGCAGACATAGATAAACATTTATTTTTTTTCAGATGGTGTGCCAAAATCTCGGCTGGTTTGTTTCGATTATAATTATCAGTGTATGTAAATGCTTGAAGTCTGACATTTAATTCTTCTAATGTGAATAATTTCAATATATAAATGTAATGGTGAAATATTAAAGCTAGGTCGTACTGGCATACGCCTTCTAGAAGGTCATGCATAGCATCTACACACAGATTTTTTGCTATGTGGAATTCTTTGATTTTATGAAAAACACATCGCTCTTTAATTCCCGATTGAGATGCATCCCCTAGCTGCAACAAGGATTCATAGTTATCAGTATTTCGTAGTTCACATTGACTTTCTTGAAATATTGTTGATAATTCAGTTCTTTTTATCAAGCAAAATCTGCAAAAGAAGTTTGCATTGAATCCCTCAGTTAATCCCAAAATAGAGTGTATACCTAAGTTGTCACCCAATATTAAGGCTAATTGAAAAAAGACCTTGACTGATCCAGTAGGTAAATTGACAGTGATTCCAGTATTTCTAAGGAATTGCAACTCTTCCATAGCTCGAGCGAAAATTATCTCGTTCTTGAATTGTTCTCGGTCCAAGCAATTAAATAGAATGAATAGAAATATATTTTCTATTTTAGACTGAAACCTAGGTGGCAAGCTAGGTAGCGATAAATATACCGCGCCACACTTACTAATTCCCTTGTGACTACCCAGAGGATTGTTTACTTCATAATCGTCAAAGTACAAAAAAAGGGGAAGTACAATATCCTGTCCAAAAGATGAGCTTTCCGTTTTCCATAAGCTTCCCTGACAAAAATTTGAAATAACTTCAGTGTCTGATTTCAGAGAATCCATGTATTCAAGTGTTTCTTGTAAAAGATTTGGTAGTTCTAAAAATTGTTTAAACACTAATCGCATAGGTATAAATTGTAAATTAACTTTTGTGAATTTCAAAATCTGGGACTCATCTTTTCTAAATTCATCTCTCTCGCCAATCACACGGTTTTCTGGGAGCACAAGTGAATTGCGCCTCACGAAATTACTGAAGCATTGGAATTCTGATCGCAAGTCATTAAAAGGATCGGAAAAGATATCGTAGATATTTTTTATTGCATTTAAGTTTTCATAGTCATCAGTTGCAGGTTTTACGTGATTTTCTAAATTTGTACGAAGTGTAGTAACAATATCAGACACAAAAGTTGATGTCAAATCGATGATATCCTGTACACGATTTCTAGAAATTTCTGGGAAGCTGTAGAGAGTTGCAATTAATCGCAACGATCTTTCTTTGATACTTTCAGCCAAATTGAGAGATCCATCAGTAATTCCAGGATAATCATCTGTTCCTTGCAAGTACTTTAAACGCTGCGTTATGAAAGCGTCATCGATTTCATCGGGAGATTCGTTGAAAAATACATCATCTTCATCGATATGGCAATCGGAATTCTCCTTTTGTGAGATATCCGCGGAATCTTTATCGTTGCCTGCTTCCGTGCGCATGGCATGATCAGAGCTCTGCTTTGAGACAGGTTTTTTGAAATTTTTTGCTTTATCGTCATGCTTTGCTTTACGATGACTTTTGAACGAAACGAAAGAAGAAAAGCTTCTCTGACAAAATTCCTCATAACATCTAAATACTGATAATTGTGCATGGCATATGCGCACGTGTCTTATCAATAATTCGTTATTGCCGAAAGCATATTGGCACGCAAAACAAATCATTTTATTCCCGAGAAATTCACTATTTGTTTAGAATGGATCGTATTTCGCCACTCAAAGCGCAAATTACTGGTGGAAATCTTTCATTTGTGCCTTCGATATGATAAACACACTTCTGCAAAAATTTCCAAATATTTTTTGCCCGCTCTGGATATTCACAGTTGAGGACAAAAAATAGTTTAAAACAGAGATCTACTGCTTCTAAATACGAATCGGTTCGATATAGAATATCGTCGACTACGACATATGCTGCTGTAACGTTTTGAGTCGTTCCGTGAATGATCGGGGTTGGCTGCAACGTTTGCCCGTTCCTCCGCAAGTCTTCCCGTTTTTTTTCTAATTCCGATTTTATGTCTGCTGCCGTCTAGAAAAAAATACAAAATTTTCAAACACCGGCTATAGAACATTCTAATATTTGACAAGACCCAAATAATTGAAAACTACGAAACTGACCTGTACTATCAATGTGAAAGCCTCTCGCCTCTCAATCAGTGTGGTTTTACTACTTTTTTGCGAAATAATATCTGTCCCAGAATTGTTATTTTCCGAAGCTCTACGTTTTTCCGCAGCAGTCAATTTTCTCTTTGTGCCTCTCTGGTCCACCGGAATTAAATAGGGCAAAAGAGAGAATATAACTCCGGTTTGTTGTGCTATAGAGATATAATTAATACCTGATTATACAACCAACAATAATAACATAAGACAATAATGCCCGAATTCATCAACGTCTGTTAAACGTTCAACCGCCGTAATATCGATAAAATCCGTTATAATTTTTTGTTTAATATACCCATATTCATAGACATTTAGTAGCCTACTAACTCTTTTTTAATCGGCTAATAACTTCATTACATAATACAAAATGAAGTTAGTAGCCGACCGAAAAAAGAGTTAGTAGGCTACTAAATGTCTATGAATACGGATGCTATAAATGTACTTGATAATATATATATATATATGAAACAAAAGAATTTAGCGGGCCGTTAAATATATCTCCGGTTAAACGTTTAACGAACGTTGATGAATTCGGGCATAAGTATAGTAAAACATCTGCCAAATTCATTATTCATTTTCATCAGTATTTGTTTTTCTTCTTAGAATTATGAATATGTCTCACTTGGTGTCAATTGCGGTAAGACTTTGACCAATGCTTTCTCGTCCACCGACCTTATGCCTTTACATTTTTCCAGTTTTGCGATGAGAAAGTCTTTAACAATGGGCCAGTTCACGCGTAACTGAGACTCCTTACCGGGATACAGTTTATTGAAATCGAATTTAATCTGTTAAATTATAGGAGTCCATTACTTATTTTTCACTGCAGGTATAAAATATACCGGGTAACTCAATTTCATACCAATTCGACCCCACGTTGAGTGCGAAGTCCCAAAAATTTACTGTAGTACTCTACAACCGATAAATTCTTAGTCAAAAGAAGGCTTCGTCTACTTTCGAATGTTGCTCGCCACGCATCGATCAAATCCACAAATTCTGTGCAATTATTTTTCAACCAGTCGAGCTTCTCAATTATATCGTCTGAAGAAAATACGGATATATTACAAATTTATCATCGTTGCAATTCTTACTCACGTGGCAACCATCAATTAAATTTTCCCACCTTCCAAAATCAGTTCATTCGTCGACTTTGCTTCAGTGCTCTTACGCTCTAGAAGTCCACATTCGCGCATACGTAATTTTGCGAAATTGTAGCGATCCCACAGTCGGCCGGTAGCGAGTACTCTTTCCTCGTTTTGGCCTTTCCCAAACGGCACGAAATAAGTTTCAATCGTTTCGCCAGGAAACAATTGCACTATTTCAGTAGCGTATTTTATAAATTTTTCTTTGTTGATGCTACAATGAAAATGAATATCAAAAAACTATCATGATCGAAATAAAAAATTACACAAAAAATTGAGTTGCACAAAATACATACGAAAATACACTCAGTGTTTCATCTTTATCGAAGGATAAGTGCTTGCACGCCTCATTGATTTCGTGTTGGATTATTAAATGAACCACTAGTTTTCGAATTGGTTCACTTAAACCATTATTTATTTTTGCATAGCGAATGATAGATAATCCCTCAGCCCTTGCTTTGCGTAAAATGTTATAGACTCTCTAGGCAAATAAACGAAAAATGACATAGGATTGGATATAATTACGAGTAATTTAAAATCATCTCTAAATAGATCTTTCACTAAGAAGCTCTGAGAACACACTAACATTTGAAACAAATGGCGCAGAAGATGAATTCGTAAGACTGTCTGATTGTGAATGTAATGCTGTTGCCTCGTTTGAATGATCGGTCAATGTGGAGAATGTAGTAGACATATGTGGTTCATTCTGGATTGTGGAGTTGAACGTCTGTGAATCAGAGGCATCATAGTATACAATAGTGATACCTATTACTATTAGGTAACTTACTTCGACTACATGCCCGCAAGGGCGATAAGTCATTAAAGGATAAATAAATAAATAAATTAGGTAACTTACAGGACCCTGATTCTAGAAACTTATCCAACTGTATCACAGGCTATCGGCCGACTTTCCGTTTAACGCTGTTCTCCGATTGGCCCAAACAGCGTATACCGCCCGTGAAACGATTCGATAAATTTCTAGAATCAGGGCCCAGGAGCAATTCACTTGGGGGTAGCAGATGTATGGATCAAATGATAAACAGATAGATTTAAACGTGTAGCAATCGCAAAAATATTGAAAATATTCATAAATGATATTTAAATATCTTAAATACAAAATAAGTGACATCAATTTTATATTGGACTAACAAGCTTGCAGATCCGAATGATTATACCGATTACTTCTCTGTTTCGAAGAGATTCATAGATTATTCTTTCACAGATTTAATTTCCATAAAAGACTATAAAACCTTACGTGACATACACTTTGCGAGTGATTCGGCTGGGTTGTTAGTAGGGACAGTGAGTTCTCTGTGTGTTCGAACCCAAGGTTTGTTAAGCAATATAATTCGTTACCGTTCGTCTCTGTCAACCTCGGCTAAACACACGATAAAAATATATAAAAAAAATATATATAAAAATATTAACATATTTTTCGTAATAAAACACGACTGTAAAGATTTGTGACATGTGATTGAAAATAATTAAAAAAATACTTGAATTAAGTTATCTTGCTGGGGTAGATCTGCCCCGATTGAATATGGGTCACGGTCATTTGAGTGTTTTTCGTCTCCAACGAATTGCGGCATGGGATATGAAAACATTTTTCATTAAAAATATGAAACCTGAAAATATACATAGTGTATATATTCTTAGGATGATTTTTATTTGCTTTATTGAATATATGGAAGCGCTGACTTAGAATTTACTCACTGATTGCGGAAACGTTCGATGCATTTTACCCTTCTAACAATATTATATATTCACTTCGCATGTACGTTGACCATACACAGGACATTCGTGGAACATTTTTTACATTACCATTTGAAAAAGAAATTCACTACAAAATATATTATTCATTTTTGTAGGTACTATTTGACTGCCGGTCGTTTGAGACCGGAACAACCACGCAACTCGCTTTTTTTCGGGACGGATTTACTATGATCTTAATAAGATTAACATTTCATTTTTCATAGTTACTAAAATTCCATGAGTTTCAAACAACGCACTGGGGCAAAGATGACCTGAATACAGTTAGAAGGGTGAAGAAAGCTTTAACATAAAAATTTGTATACTCACCTACTTTAGTTTTTCAGTTTCCAAAACTCACGATCACTCCACTTGTGTAGCTCGATCTCAAATGGTGCAGAAAACAGAGACGACTCAGTTACTTACCCCGCCGCTATGCTCATTTTGAGAGTTCCTCTGCTACAGTATAGCAAACGATCTACTACCACTATTAGCATCCGCTACACATATCGCGTGTGATGCTTGCGCGACTGGCGAAGCTCGCTATACGACGTATAGTATCCGCTGCTATACGAGTCGCACAAAGCCTGCTCACTATATTAGACCGCGTTACACAAAGTATACTATTTGAGAAGAAAAATTTGCATGAGAACTAATGATATACTCTATATTGTAGACATGACGATACCGCTCAGTAATATCAAATGCAATTACAGTTTCGAATGCTATAACTGTGGATTATGAAATATCACACGTCACATTTTAACTAGTAATATGAGCTATGGTTAGAGTTGTCAACATCATGCTAATGTTTCGTATCTGGCAACACTAGTATTTGCAATACAGTTTAATTGAAATTGTTTATATTTTTATTATACGTATAATACATGATGTTTTACCAAGTAAATAAGAAATGATATTTTTGTGAGATCTTTTCTCATGGTCATGACTCTGGCGCTCAGAGTGCGCGATATCACAAAATTATTATACCAAGTATGAGAGCCTATACCATAAATTTTTCTCCGTGTAGGGAATTTCACGCTCTTCAAAATTGTCTTTGTGATTTTTTGTGTAACTCGTAGTGGTTCGCCAGTAGGAGTCATCAAAGTTCAACTTTTTGAATAAACATTTTTTTTTCAATTTTTTTCAACACTTCGCAAAAAATAGTGAAAAAAAAAGAGCTGAATCGTAAAAAAAAGTCTTTTAACAAATATTTGATGAATTTACGGCCATTTTTATATCTTAAAACGTAAATAATTGATTAATTTTAACCAATTATGCTATTTAAATTAATTTTTCTCATTTACTATTGATATAATTCTCTACAACAATAACTTTTTCAGAGTTATTATGATTTTCGACTTATAATAAATATAAAAAAAAACACATTAATTCATAAAAAAACAACAAATATACAATTGCAACTTAGATTCTGCAATTTTTTAACATTTCCGAAAAAGTAAATTGTTTTTATTGTCAACTTCATTTGCTTCAATGTTGTATAAGTAGAAATTGCTATTTGAATAATTGCATTAAATAATATTGTGATGGCATATTCTAACAAAAGTAAAAAAATAATGATAATTATTTGATTGGGGAATGCATCTGTTACAATTTTATGATTGCTTTAGTTAATTAGTATGACGTTAGCGACTCTATTGTCTTTGTAAACGGGTTTGATGCTTTATGTTATACTTAACCCCAAAATGTATTGTTTGTTGTATTAAGCGATTAGTCCGAGAACAAAGTAACGCTAATATTCTAACAAAATAAACCAAGTTTTCGATAAACTTTATTCAAATTACTATCATAATATAAAATTTCTGCCGTTACTTGTGTTTAATAGTGTAGTGTTTTAATTGTTCCTTAATATTCTTCAGTGTATCTAATTACATTTTTTAAACCTTCTAACCTCTTTTTTGGCAAGATGACTGAAGTAATTGGTAATAGAACACATAACTATTTGATAGGTTTTCAAATTAAAGAATTAAATAAACACAAATTACCTACTTACCGTGACGTTATTAATTTATTTATGTATAAACATTCGACTTTAAAATTAACTATACGCGATAGTACTACCGAAGCTGTCAATGAATTAGAGGCTATGTGGAATAGAATTGGAATTTCTACGACACCGAAACGAAATAGTATTCGGAAGCTTGAAAAGTTTTATGACGAATACAAAGACATTAAGAAACAGTATTTTTCCAACAATAATTCAGACAATCAAAAGTACAAAGTTGAAAATTTTGTTACTCAGCTAAATAAATTATTTGATATTGCTGATAATAGTGAAGTTAAAAATCTTTCAAGTGATCTACAATTATTTTTAGAAGAATGTCGTCAAAACGATAGTAATAAATGTTTACCATTAATATCTAAATTAAACGATAATTCAATGACATCTTCTGATCAATCAGTTTTACAGGATGAACAGGATGAAACACAAGATGATAATAACAATATTGAATTAAGTAAGTATGGAATTTTACTCACATTGATAATTTATTTATAGTTTTTGCGTTCTTAATAGTAAATTTATCCCATTGTGATGTTATATTTTATACTTTTCCGCTATGATCTTTGCGCAAATAATTATTTCCTAAGCGATTGTAACCTACTTGTGTATTATTAATATGTTTCTACTTTTATTGTAGATCTGAGTCAGAAATTATCGCAGTTCTCAATGTCTGGTGAAGAAAGTAGCCAATCATCAAATCAATCTGAAAAACGACCTTTGTCAGATTACGAAGATGAGCTTCCGCAAGCTAAAAGGAAACGTAAGATTGATGTTATGACGGAAATTTTAGTAGCAGTACTGGATCGTACTAAAACTAGCAATCGGAGTGCAATGCATATTATTTCTGCTGTAATTATAAGTCTTGGATTGGATATTGACAATTATAATATTAGCTACACGACTATTCGTAATGCTCGATTAAAGTTTCGAAAAACAGTTGCTGGCAATTTGAAAGATGGAATACAGGAAACTGCGCAAAATCTTATCGTCCATTGGGACGGTAAGTTACTTCCGGAACTTTCCAATCAGCCAATGAAAAAAGTCGAAAGACTTCCTATTGTTGTTTCCGGAATGAATGTGGAACAATTACTCGGTGTACCTGCTTTAGATGAGTCTACTGGAGCTAATGAAGCTGAAGTCATTTTTGAAGCCTTAAACGAGTGGAATATTTCTGACAGTATAGTAGGGATGTGCTTTGACACTACTAGTGTAAATACTGGTAAATTTAAAGTTTAAACAAATTTAAAAATAGTTTGTGATTTTAATTATTTAATAATTTTGACTGTTTCTTACAGGTGATAAAAGCGGTGCGTGCGTTTTATTAGAAAAAAAATTAAACAAAGAGTTATTATATTTGGCTTGTAGACACCACATTTTCGAAATAATATTGAAAAATGTAGCAGCAGTAGCGTGGCCAAGTACTAATAGTCCTAATGTACCGATTTTTGTCAGATTTAAAAATAATTGGGAAAAAATAGACAAAGTAAAATATGATATTGGTACAGAGGATGTAATGATCAAAGATATTGTGATATCCCTGAGTAGAGTAACATATACAGATAAGTAGGATTAGGATGTACGTGTTTGTAAGGAGTGTGTGACATGTGTATCGGTGGCCCGAACGGGCAGTTGAGACTGGGCGTTAGCCACGATCAGTCAAGCATACTCAAAATAAATGATTATACCCAAAAGGCCTCCTTGTGTTGTTATTTCACATTGGCGACGAGGATGGGATCCTAAATAAATAACGAAGTAGCATGCATCGAGGTACCGAGTCGATAGAGTGGGATCAAATCAGTGCGTGGGTGCATAGTGGCAAAACCACGTGGGTGTACGAATGTACGAAGGTGAAGTTACTGAAAATTTGTGAAAAGTTAAAAGTGAACGCGAGTGAAACGGAATCGATAGACGAAATTCGCAAAAACGTAGTAAGGTTTGTCAAAGAACGTGGTCCGTCCGGTGAACTGGTGACACAAATAAAAGTCGGGATACCGGAGAACAAGAACAGAAAGATGACCACGTGGCTAGGACGTATAGAGCCGTTCCAAAGGGGCGGAAATTGGAACGCATTTATACAGCAACTAGAAGCGTTCATACAATTAAACGGGGTGGAAGCAGAAAAAAAATCGGCGTTGCTTTTGACACAAGTGTCACAGGAGATATTTGCAGAGATTCCGGCGATTTGTGAGAACGAAGCGCCGCTAACTTTGGAATACGAAGTAATCAAGGACAAGCTGGGAAAACACTACAACCCGCAACCAAATAAACAGCTACAGAGATTTGCGTTCAGAGACCGTAAACAAAATCCCAACGAATCGATCCAAGAATTTGTAACAGCCTTGCGGAAGTTAGCGCAGAAGTGTCAATACAGCGCCACAGAGATAAACAGTCAGCTGAAGGACCAGCTCATAGCGGGGGTCCACAACAAACAAATCCGGTATGAGTTACTAAAGGCGTCGGCCGACGACTCGCTCGAGGATATCATCAAAGTGGCTAAAACGGTGGAATTAGCTGACGCGAAAGCCGCGGGATTCGGAGCCGAGAAGCGGGAGTATACCCAAAGAAACCAGCAAACTAACGAACAAGACACCCCTACGGCCGAAGCACATGCTATACATGCTGGAAGGACAGGGGCAGCAAACTATGGAGGAAGGGTACCCGGCAGCTTCCGAGGATCACAGCGAGTACGAGGACGAGGGACACGAGAGCGGGTCACAGAGCGCGCGGGGCGAGGAGAACGCGGTGATAATGAGCAACTATGCTACTGCTGTGGCGGTCGTAACCATATCCGAGCGGAATGTTCGCTGCGCAATAAATTCTGCAGCGATTGCGGAAAAAAAGGGCACATCTACAAGATGTGCAGACGCGGAAGAGCCACCGAGTCCAGAGGGACAGCACGAAACCAGAACTACATCGGAACCGAGGACGCCGAGGAAGCGGCAGAAGCAAACGAAGACTATGCAGATAGCGATGAACGATTTAGTAGCGATTTTTATCCGATACAAGCAAGCGAGGTAACAGAGAATGAGTTAAGTAAAAAAATCGAGCCGCATTTCGAATCAGTTACAATCGAGAAAACGCCATTAAAAATGGAAGTAGATTCAGGGGCGGACGTTTCCGCGATATCAAAAGAATGTTACGAAAAATTTTTTTCAAAAATACCGATGCGGACCTCGAAGATAGCGCTGCGCGCGTACGACAAACAGAGATTACCGATAGTAGGGTATATTCGAGTACAAGCCGAGAAAAATAATATTAAAATTAACGAAGATTTATACGTAGTAAAAGAAGGGGGTAAACCGATTTTGGGTCGAGTTTGGCTGCACGAATTCGGAATGTGGCCGCTGTCGTTTGGGAGAAAAACAAGCGGGCATAACGTAAACATGAAACATATTGAAGGCAAACAAACTCGTACGGCCGAACGGAAAGAGGGAGAGATTCAAAGCCTAAAAAAAGAATTTCCAAAAGTTATTCAACCAGGTATCGGGAAATTCACAAAAGGCGAATTAACACTAACGGTAAAAAAAGAGGCACGGCCAAAATTTGTGCAGCCCAGAAAAATACCCTGGGCCCTCCGTGGTAAAGTAGAAAAAGAATTAGAGCGATTACAAAACCTTAAAATCATTTCAGCGGTCAAATTCTCTGAATGGGGTACACCGGTGGTCCCAGTTTTGAAAAATAATGGCGCGATAAGACTATGCGGCGATTATAAAGTCACGCTCAATAAAAATCTCGAGATCGATCGGTACCCGCTTCCACGGGTGGAAGAGGTGCTGGAAACGCTACGAGGAGGAAATATTTTTACAACATTAGATTTATCCGAAGCCTATCAACAGTTGCCATTGTCCGAGGAATCTCAAAAGCTGGTAGTGATTAGTACGCATGTGGGATTGTTCAAGTACCATAGATTACCGTACGGCGTGGCCACCGGCCCCGGATCATTTCAGAGAATTATGACTACGTTGTTACTAGGTGTGCCGGGCACAATTGTATTCATTGACGATATTATCATAACGGCGCCGGAGATAACGGAACATTTGTACAGAGTAAAAGAGGTGTTAAAACGTTTAGATGAAGCAGGGCTACGTTTAAAATTTGAGAAGTGCAAATTTTTAGAGAATGAAGTTTGCTATCTAGGTTTCCGGATAGATAAAAACGGTATTCGTCCACTAGCTAATAAAATTAAGAGCGTCAAGGACGCACCACGGCCAACCGACGTGTCGCAATTGCGAAGTTTCTTAGGATCAATAAACTATTACGGGAGATTCATAGAGAACATGGCACAAAAATTACGGCCCCTGTTCGCATGCTTAGAAACAAATAACTTTGACTGGACAGAGAAATGTGATGAAGCGTTTGAAAGCATCAAACAAGAATTGACCTCAAAAAAAATTCTGGTACATTTTGATCCAAATAAACTAACGATCCTCACTTGCGACGCGTCACCATATGGCATTAGCGCAGTATTAGCACACAGAATAGGAGAAGTCGACCACCCGGTTTGTTTTGCCAGCCGATCTCTCACGGCCGCGGAGCGAAATTATACTCACCTCGATAAAGAGGGACTTGCGATAATATTCGGAGTGCGTAAATATTATGAATACTTGTACGGATGCAGATTCGTTTTGCAAACTGACTCGGCAGCGCTAACTCGAATTTTCGATTCGGAAAAGTCAGTGCCGGAGATTGCGGCAGCAAGATTACAACGGTGGTCATTATTTCTAGCGCCTTTCCGTTACGACATAAAACATATTCGCGGTCCCAAAAATTACGCCGATTGGTTAAGCAGGTTGCCCTTAAAAAACACGAACGATGACGCAAAAGAATTTTCAATTTTACAACATTCGATGTATACGAACTTAAATGCAATAAAAGAGTATGATTTCGCAACACTGGACTGGAAAGCAGTACAAAAATACACGCGCCAAGACAAAGTGTTAAATAAAGTAATTCGTCACTGTACAGACGGCTGGGGTGAAAAACAACCGGCGGAGGAACCAATAAAGTCACTCTGGAACAAACGAGACGCGCTAACGGTAGACAACAATTGCGTACTTTGGGGGCATAGAGTAGTTATTCCGGAAAAACTAAGAAAACTAGTATTAAAAGAACTGCATCACAGCCATTTTGGCGTAACAAAAATGAAAGCACTGGCGAGGTCTTTTGTGTGGTGGCCAGGGATTGATAAAGAAATAGAACTTATCACCCAGGCATGCGTACCGTGTCTCGAAACGCGGAAATCACCACCGAAAATCGCACTTACCCCGTGGGTGTGGCCCACAACGCCGTGGCACCGAATTCATGCAGACTTTTTAGGCCCATTTTTTAATAAAATCGTGTTGGTAATAATCGACAGCCACTCGAAATGGCCGGAGGCAATAATAATGGCGTCAATGAGCGAGGTAAATACAATTCGAGCATTCAAAGACGTATTCGCGAGACACGGGTACCCAGCTCATTTGGTCACGGATAATTACTCTACGTTTGTGGGTAAAGAATTTCAACAATTTATGAAGGAAAACGGCATAAGACATAGTACAACACCCACATATTGCCCCGCGACCAATGGAGCTGCGGAAAACTTCGTGGACACATTCAAACGTAAAGTAGCGTGCATCATGAGAGATGGCACATCGTTCGAAAGCGCGGTGACGGAATTTTTAATCGACTACAGAAGTACTCCGCACGCCGCCACACAAAAGACGCCCGCGAGTTTAGCGTTAGGACGGGAATTAAGAACCCGATTCTCACAACTCCGACCACCACCGGTAAGCGAGAGAATCATAGCACACCAAGCGCGACAGATGAAAAATTATCCTGGAAACAAACGCACACACTTCGAAGTGCAAGATTCGGTAATGACAAAAAAATACAGTCAGGGGGGGAGAGAATCATGGGTACCAGGAGTCGTGGAGAAGGTGGTAGTACCCGGCGTGACGTATATGATAAGAGTAGACAATCGAAAGCCGTGGAAACGACACGCAAATCAGTTAATTAAATGCGATGAACAAGTGGTTGAGAACATACGCGAAGCGAGATTTGAAATACCGAATGCAACCGAAAAACAACAACAACTTGTGCGCCGATCGGAGCGGTTACAAAATAAGAAGAGGGAGGTGTGATATCCCTGAGTAGAGTAACATATACAGATAAGTAGGATTAGGATGTACGTGTTTGTAAGGAGTGTGTGACATGTGTATCGGTGGCCCGAACGGGCAGTTGAGACTGGGCGTTAGCCACGATCAGTCAAGCATACTCAAAATAAATGATTATACCCAAAAGGCCTCCTTGTGTTGTTATTTCACAGATATCTTGAACGAAAAAAAAACTACTCTACTATCTTTCATCGCAGATCATCTACAGGTAAAAACATAAACGAAAAACTTTGTACAGTTTCACACCAGTGAAAAAAAAAATTGTTGAGTTGTGCTTTATTTTTCTCACTAAGTAAACAATTGCCATATTTTAATATTGACTAAAATTTATTTCTTACAGAATCGAGCTTCAAGAGATGATTATTATGAACTTTTGAAGTTGAGCTACATTTTTTTAGGAGGTGTCCCAAACGGAGGTATAAAATTTAGAGCTCCTGGCGCTATGCACCATGCTCGTTGGCTATCAAAAGCTCTATACAGTTTAAAAATATATATGTTCAGAAAACAATTCCACATCAACCCTTCAGAGTTACGTGCTTTACGAGAAGTTTGCGTATTTATTGTTTTGTTTTACGTTGAAGCATGGTTCGTAGCAACAAGTGCTATCGAAGCTCCTTATCATGACTTAAAATTATTTCAAAATTTATTGGAACACAAAAATCATCATCCAAAAGTTGCAGAAGCTGCTTTAGAAAAACTTTCTAAACATTTATGGTACTTAAATGAGAACCTTACAGGTTTAGCTCTTTTTGATAAAAAAATATCCCGAGAAGAAAAATTAAAAATAGTTGATTCGATAAGAAACAAAAAATCGAGCAATAGTAAAAATTCTCGATTTACTTTGGATAAAAAAAATTTTGACATAATGTCATCTAAAAGTATAAGTGATTTCGTGAATCAAGGATCTCTCACTATTTTCGAAAAGTTTAATTTGACGTATGAATTTTTAGACCTTGACCCTGATTTTTTGGAAATAGATGAAGAACATATTACTTGCTGTGAAACTTTTGAACAATTACGTGTTGTAAACGATACTGCTGAACGGTGTGTTGCACTCATTGAAAAATTTAACGAGTTTGGTACGTATGATGAAAGTCAGAAACAATATTTGTTATTAATAGTTCAACAATGCAGAAAAGAACTTCCAACGTGCGCCAAAAAGCTTTATTCAGCTATAAAATCTTAATTTGCTTTGTATAAAAGTCGAAATAATTTAATATTTATCAACTTGTTTATTTATGATTATTGAGATTTTTATTAAATTTGCAATATATTATCTAATAATGTAATCTTTTATTTGTTTTGATTAAAGTTTTGTTGTTTTTTTATGAATTGATGTGATATGTTTATATTTATTTTTAGTCAGAAATCATAATAACTCTGAAAAAGGTATTGTTGTAGAGAATTATATCAATAGTAAATAAGAAAAATTAATTTAAATAGCATAATTGGTTAAAATTAATCAATTATTTACGTTTTAAGATATAAAAATGGCCGTAAATTCACCAAATATTTGTTAAAAGACTTTTTTTTACGATTCAGCTCTTTTTTTTTCACTATTTTTTGCGAATTGTTGAAAAAAATTGAAAAAAAAAATGTTTATTCAAAAAGTTGAACTTTGATGACTCCTACTGGCGAACCACTACGAGTTACACAAAAAATCACGAAGACAATTTTGAAGAGCGTGAAATTCCCTATAAGGTCCATAAAACCGATTCACAATATTGTAAAAAGCGAGCGAGCATTAGAAATTTGAAAAAAAAAAATTTTTTTTACATGCATTTCAAATGGGAAAACTTTAAATTTAAACTGCAAGTACTTAAAATTGATATTAAGAGCTCTAACTTGGTGGAAATTTTTTTTTCTATAGGTAGATTAATATTTTGCTTGAGCGCCGAGAAAAAAAAATTTTTTTGCGGAAATGAATCACCCTAATAGATATACAACTCTAACAACTGACGGTCCGCTACCCACATTACTGAGATCTAAGCGAAGAATCACCCAGTTGTTAGAGTTGTATATCTATACCCCAAAAAGCACCCCTGGTGCAAAAACTTTTCGCCAAGTACATTAATGTGGTCACTACCCCCAAAAAAATTCACCAACAAAAATTCTTCCTCGATAAAAGTGGTACTATAGAAATGTCTACTTACAAAAGAATTGAAATCAGATACAATTGCCAAGTACATGTCTTCTGTATCACAAAAGTTTACAACAGAAGAACAGAAAACTGAATAGTCTTGTATCGTTCACTCGCTACGCTCGCTCACTCGATCGGCTCTTGATCATGACAGGGAAAAAATCAGGAAAAAAAATTTAGTACGTGGTACTTGCGGGCCATTTATGAGTAAGTACAAGAGTATTTACTTAGGTCTATGTATCATTTGTTCAATACATGTTGCTATAATGGCCCGCCAAGTACCACTTCCTAAATTTTTTTTCCTGATTTTTTCCCTGTCATGATCAAGAGCCGATCGAGTGAGCGAGCGTAGCGAGTGAACGATACAAGACTATTCAGTTTTCTGTTCTTCTGTTGTAAACTTTTGTGATACAGAACACATGTACTTGGCAATTGTATCTGATTTCAATTCTTTTGTAAGTAGACATTTCTATAGTACCACTTTTATCGAGGAAGAATTTTTGTTGGTGAATTTTTTTGGGGGTAGTGACCACATTAATGTACTTGGCGAAAAGTTTTTGCACCAGGGGTGCTTTTTGGGGTTGATATCACCACTTTTTGTACAATTTTGCTTGACTACCTAATAATTGTGCTCGCTCGCTACGCTCGCTCGATTGGGTTTTCCTATATCCTCGCTTGCGAGGCTTGCTTAGTTGTCAGCATTCTGCCAATTGTTCCTATGAACATCTCAATGCATGTACGGTGATGCATTTCATATCATCCGAATCCCTCAAAAAGCAGCAATGTTAAATGTGGTAGTATAATTTTAAATAAATGAGAATAATGTTATAATATACACGTATGCTCATACTTTTCTGTAAGCCTTAAATTTCTGTGGACAGACGTAACATGTGTTCTTTCATTAAGTTCTACGAATTGTTTCGTTAGAATCCGGTATAATTCTATATGCCTGCAACGTGTAACCCAGCGCGCAGCCCTCCTCCTGTCTCATCTGGGCTTGGGACCGGCAATGGCGGAGTTACTTGCACGCAGGGTTATAGTTGCAGCTCATGATTAAATATATATAAATGTTAGATAAATGTATTGCAATTCTTAGGTAGTTTTTTTTTTTTTTTTGATGCAGCTAGGTCCTCTGCAAAAAGAACATGTACGCGTCCTGTACTCATAACGTCAACTTCAACTTCGGGTCTGAACCGAAGGTATCGAAATATATAGAATTGAGCCTATTGATGCAAGACTAGCGTAGAGCATAAAATAGAAGTTTCTGAAGTCAAACAATTGCATTCTGCTCTATTCGTTTGACTCTACCCATTTCTTGTATCAAATCACACTATCCCGATGTCTCGCAACTTCAGCGTTTTCTCTCATCATCCTCTCTTCTGAAGCGATGACCCGCTACAAAATTGAACAATCCATAAAAAAGGTTGTTCTCCAATAATCACATTCATAAATGAAATTACGGCGAGTCTAAAACGAATAAATAAATATAGATGAGAATCTCTATCATCTGACAAAGAGGGCGACGATCGATCATTTCTTTCATAGCGAATAAGTATTTTCATTCAATTTGTCGTGATAGCACTAATCTGAATTTGAAGAAAGCCTAAGAGACTTGAACATACAGACACAGGTTGCATACCAAAATCTAACAAATTTATGTATTGAAATTTGACAGTAAATTATGAATATATAGTTTGTACGATTAATTTACACGTAATCATAGATATTTATACAGACTTTGAGATCGCTCTGAACGAAGAATCTAAGCTGTTTGTAAAACATGGATTAAAAATTATCTCCACCGAAGGTCAAAGCACTACGTTGACGTGGAGTGTAGAATAAAGCCTATCGGAGTCTAACACACAAGTCGACTTACAGTCTCGTTTTGACTAGAGGATATAGATCATAAAACTCGTCGGAATCCTACGTATAATGTCGACTCACAATTTGAATCTGAGCAGACGGGCCTTCGGAGATGAAATTAACATAGAGCTTGAAGTGGAATTCGCTGCAAACCAACGCTTGAACTCGGCTTTATTGGTCTGGCTCCTTGCCGTTCCTTATATCAAATCATGAGATCCTGATATTTTTCGACTTCAACATTTGCTCTTGATTTTCTATCATCAGACTTCCTCAGGCGGTAACTTGCTAAATAATTAAATCCCCAAAAAACCGTTTCCTCCGATAATTGCATTCATAAATAACCTCAAAAGCTCAATATCGTAGGATTCAAAATTAACCTATCGAAACATTTTTGCTGGTGACTATCACATTAATGTACTTGGCGTAAGGTTTTCGTACCTGAGGAGCTTTTAGTGGGTATTCACTAGTTTTCGTACCTTTAAATTTTATATCAATCATTGCTCGTAGTTTATTCTATTTCCTTTATTTGGATTTAAAAACATGAAATGACAACACGCGTCTGCTAGTGTTGCAGACGATTTTTGTTTGCGATACTAGCGCTGACTACGTCGTGACTATCGTACTCACGCCACTCTATACAACTTTTGTGTGGATTTATCCCTTCTATGTCATGTTCCCAGATGCGTAAGGACGTATGTTCTGTGTATGAGCGTAGGACATACGTCCTGAGTTCACCGACGCGATTCGATTTTATGGGAATGGTTTTAATGGGATGAATCTTGGTCTGAATTTTTGTGTGGACTTTCCCTTCTATGTCTGTTCCCAGACCCGTAAGGACGTATGTTCTGTGTATGAGCATAGGACATACGTCCTGCGTTTAGCGACGAAATGTGATTTCATGGGAATGGTTTGAGTTGGCAGAATCTTGGTCTGAAGAACAGGAAAGAGAAAATTTGATACGAGGAAACGAGGTATCAGAATCTGTAATTAATTATATCTCAGCACTCCGGACACCGATTTAATCGATTTAGGGCTCAAATGAAAGCTTTTTATGCCCACATCTTAAATAAAATTAGTTTCAATTCGTGTATGTTGTGAGGTGAAAGAAAACGAAGATACTAATTCGCGGTATAGGTTAGGGTAGTTGCCTCTCGGGTATATAGACTCGTTGAGTCTCGCGCTTGAAAAAAATTTTTTTTTAATGTACTTGGCGCGAGACTCTACCGAGTCTCTTGATATATCATATATATCATATCACCCAGTTGTATATCACCCAGTTGTTAGAGTTGTATATCTATATATATGATATATATGATATATATAGATATACAACTCTAACAACTGACGGTCCGCAACCTACATTACTGAGATGTAAGCGAGGAATCATCCAGTTGTTAGAGTTGTATATCTATATATATGATATATATGATATATATAGATATACAACTCTAACAACTGACGGTCCGCAACCTACATTACTGAGATGTAAGCGAGGAATCATCCAGTATTCAGTAAGTGGTATCTATATATTTAATATAAATCACCGAACAAGATCTTGGAAAGAACGTCAGAACAGGAATCAGATGTCCCTAACATTTTCAAATCACATGACTTTGGTACTTGGATATATTTAATGAATCGTATCTATAATCTATGAATATAATATAATACTGTCAACAGTCTTTAAACGACTTAAAAATAGGAATCAGATGTCACTGGCATTTTTAAATCTCACATGACTTTGGTACTTGGATATACTTAATGAGTCGTATCTATAATCTATGAATATAATATAATACTGTCAACAGTCTTTAAACGAGTTAAAAATAGGAATCAGATTTCACTGACCTTTTCAAATCTCATATGACTTTGGTACTTGGATATACTTAATGAGTCGTATCTATAATCTATGAATATAATATAATACTCTCAACAATCTTTAAACAACTTAAAAATAGGAATCAGATGTCACTGGCATTTTTAAATCTCACATGACTTTGGTACTTGGATATACTTAATGAGTCGTATCTATAATCTATGAATATAATATAATACTCTCAACAATCTTTAAACAACTTAAAAATAGGAATCAGATGTCACTGACATTTTCAAATCACATGACTTTGGTACTTGGATATATTTAATGAATCGTATCTATAATCTATGAATATAATATAATACTGTCAACAGTCTTTAAACGACTTAAAAATAGGAATCAGATGTCACTGGCATTTTTAAATCTCACATGACTTTGGTACTTGGATATACTTAATGAGTCGTATCTATAATCTATGGATATAATATAATACTGTCAACAGTCTTTAAACGAGTTAAAAATAGGAATCAGATATCACTGACATTTTCAAATCTCATATGACTTTGGTACTTGGATATACTTAATGAGTCGTATCTATAATCTATGAATATAATATAATACTCTCAACAATCTTTAAACAACTTAAAAATAGGAATCAGATGTCACTGGCATTTTTAAATCTCACATGACTTTGGTACTTGGATATACTTAATGAGTCGTATCTATAATCTATGAATATAATATAATACTCTCAACAATCTTTAAACAACTTAAAAATAGGAATCAGATGTCACTGACATTTTCAAATCACATGACTTTGGTACTTGGATATATTTAATGAATCGTATCTATAATCTATGAATTGTAACGGGTTTTTCCTGGGCTCGGGTACCGAGGAATTGAAGCCGAATACAAACCTGGTCCAACTTGTAGGTAGGGGTTGTTGTTGGGCGCCAGACTTCGTTGGAAGTCCTCTCTCTCTCTCTCTCTGGGACCCTCCGGCTAGCTACTAGTGGTAGAGGGATTTCGTGGGGGCGAGAAATAACGACACCAGTGATCTTAGTTTTACTCAGATTTATTCAAAAAAAGAAAAAAAAGAAAAGGTCGCGAATTTGGTTCACGCCCGCTACCTGGCGTATTACGATTTATAATAGTGACTCTAATCTATATTTTCAATATTTCGAATGAACTATTTCCAATTGCTATTCTAAGGCGACGATCGTTCTCGACGGTCGCAGTCTCTCCCTCTCTGGCTACTTGACAGTCTGCTGTCACTGTAGCGAGATTGCGTGTCTCTCTCGATGTCTCTCGGAGGACTGCTGCGGCTCGCTGTGAAGCGGCGGCGGAGAGGTGGTGGGGATGGCTGGGGAAGCGCCGGTACTCTGAAGGTGCTCGCACATGAAACGACGTTGACGTAAAGCGGAGACGGAACACACACTGGCGGTCCGTTCACTAATACATAGCGCGAACCAATCGCGCGCGCCCTCTCGGGCTGCCTCAACGGTGACGCTCCGTCTTCCGTAAGAGACGGTGCCGGCAGGGTTTTGCGATGTTGCCGCTAGTGAATCCGAACTATATATCCCAAGAGTGAAGAGTGTAAACAAACGAGCGTGTGGGTCAAAACGTGACATCTTGAGTGATACATACCGAGGTTGAAGGCGAAAAGGTAAGTCGATAATTGATGCAATGTATCTTCTCTCAACAATTAGCTCTCTTAAGGGGACCAGTACAGCTTGAATTTTCGGAAAAATCGGTTTTTCGTTTTTTGCAGTTTATGTTACCTCAATGTCTTCTGCATCTGTGAAAAAATTGACTTCGACGAAATCGTCAAGGTTTCGAAGTTACCGCCAAAAGTTCGTCATTTGGCTATCGCGATCTGGCGCAAGCGTCGCTGGCGCTTGATTCCAATATTGATCATATGGTGTATGATCGCTTTTACTTGTCCAAGATTTTTCGAGGTTACGTGAGCGTTCCCATGATTTTCAGTGTTTCGGAATTGAAAAAAATAAATAAAAACAGTACTTTCCACCGTATAGAAACAGTACTTTTCAGTACTAAATAATCATCAATTTATCGAATATCTAGCGTGTTATCGTTATACGGGTGATGTTCTTCGAAAAGTGTACTATAACCTAAAAGTGAGTATCCATTCCAAATAGTAATATCTATTATTCACACTACGCTCCTGTAGACTTGTGGGTGGTTGAAGTTCTTCTTCTTTTTGTTCACAGATTTTCGAATATAATGGGAAGAATTTATCAAATTTAATATGAGAAGGAAAGATGGCAACACTCTAGAAGAATACACTGCCCCCCGAAAGACAGGCCGAAGATGTTCTCCAGCAAAGAAACAACGGTTAATTGCTATAGCAAGAAAAAAAAAATTTAGAAAAAATTGTTTGCGAGAAAAAAAAAAATTTATTAAAAAAAAAATAATAATTTGAAAAAAAAAAAAAAAATTGAAAAAGTAAACTTCACCTCACTTTTCTATAGCAAGATTTTTGATGTATGAGCCTCCACATAAGTAATTATCAATTTTTCTGCAAAAACTTCAAACGCGTTTATCTCAAAACTATGTTTTTAGAGCTGTGTCGTAAGGTTTTAGGAGCATCGTTGGTCCGATTGGGGTCTTTGAGGGCTCATTTTGTTCAGGCGACAAATCCTCATCATATGAACCAGGGAATTTTTGAATGTGTCTGTTTTGGCCAAGTTATTTGCAAATTAGTGGCTCAAATTTTGGAAATTTTAGATTATTGACTGTAAGTTTTCACATGTTTTTTTCTTTTCAGATCCCCGCGTTCATAAGATGTGGAACCGCTGTCTGAAGAAGTTGAGACGTCGAAACATTGAATTGGATCAACGGTGTACCTGAAACCTTACGACACAGTTTTTTGAAGAAATATTTTTTTTGATGTAAAATAAACTTTGGTTGACAAATAAAGTGATTCTGGAGTACTTGAAATATCTTAAACCAAGCTGTACTGGTCCCCTTAATTACTTAGAAGCACAAATATATCGAGTTGAAGAATCTGTTGAGTAACATAACCTCTCTCGAGAAGCGTGAATTTGTTACGTTGTTCGGGGTTTCTTTTACGATCTACAGTCCCATTTTCTCATTATCATCGGAAAAATAATAATATGCTTTAGTGCTTCAGGTATATTATCAATCTTTTTGTATCTCTTTTCTTTCCATGTAATATGTGTTTCTGTGAACGAATTCGCAATAGCTAAAATAACGAGTGTTAATTTTCATTTGTTTTATTCCATTTGTATTTCGATGTTCGATGGATGATAGCCATCGAAATTTCAGCAAAAAGTAGTTTCTCATGTTTGAAATAGCCAAAAAACGTCCAATTAAAAGACGGATACTTCAAGTTTTAGATTTTGGTAAAATATGTTCAGAAAAAAAGTTTCAACCCTCTGTGGAGAAAGTTCAGACGCAGGGAATGTTTCGTAGTGCTGCGAATGAGATATTCTGCGAAAGGTTCCTTGCGTCCGAACTTTCGTTACAGATAATTGAAACCTTATTTGAAAACATATTTTATCATGATCTGGGACTTGAAGTTTTCGTTTTTCGATTGGGCGTTTTTTGGCCATTTCAAAAATGAAAAAATGCTTCTGTCAAAATTTCAGTAGAGTCTTCCTTCTAGTAATTATTAACCCGTATCGTTTTTCGTAGATCATGGAAGACGATGAACTTTTTTTAATATTAGCGTGGATGGCGTGTTTTATCATGCTTCGACGAAACCGACACTTACGTAGAAGAGGGAATCGGCGTTGGTGGGTCAGACCAATCAATGTGAACAGAGATCATCAAGGAGATTTTTATCATTTATTCCGTGAATTACAATATGATGAAACCATGCTGCATCGTTATATCCGGATGGATTTACGAACATTTCATAGGCTGCTTGGAATGGTTTATCCGTTGTTACTGAAAAAGAGCCCTCGTGCTTTACCTCCTGAGCATCGACTTCTGTTAGCGCTGAGGTAGGTGCTTCGAGAAGTTTGTCGAAACTTATATACCGAGAAATTATTGTGAAAGTCACTACTCTGTCACAGCCAACTCAGCACACTCCAGGCTTTCCGTCTGTTTATTACAGGCTGGCTATTTGCTTTTTTTTTTGTCCAATAAACCAAGGTCCGAACCTCAAAATTTTTGGAAAAGTGGATTGCCAGCCTGCAATAAACAGACGAAAACCCCGGAGTGTTACGTGTTGGTTGTGACTGAATGTAACTCTCACATAATCTCTCGGTCTTTATTTCATTATGTAAAGATATCTTCATGCCCTACTCATAGAAATGAATGATACGTGTGTTTGTTTAGTCGGTTATTTTATAAATTTCAACCTGTTGTTTCTGTGATTCGAACCTTTCTTTTATTAGTTCTTTGATTTAACTATGTGAAATTCCTGTTCGAAGTGATTTCGTAGAAATGAATACAATACTATGGCATTTGTTTGTTTTATTCACTGTCTTTGAATCAATTTTCAATCTGTGATAACTCAAGATTGAATCAACGAATTCCTTGGCCTCCGTTGACTGGAATTGCCCCGATTTTAGTCTGAATGAATTTTCGAATTACCTAAACAGCATGGTAGTTTTTGGGTAGAAATAGTACCTATTCCATATTTGGACTCTTGATTTTGTAAATCGTGGGCGCATTGGGATTTGGCTAGTCATTTCTATGTTCAACTATAATTTAATAAATGGAAAATAATATTTCGCCAGTGAATAAAAAGGAACGCGATAATATTTTTGTACTGTTTTTTATGTCTATAGGTACTTCGCCACAGGAGATATCATATTATCAGTCGCGTTAGCCTACAGGATTGGGGAATCCACTGCCAGAAACATAATTAAAGAAGTTGCCCAAGCATTAGTCAGTGCCCTGGCACCCACCTATCTGAGGCAACCAAATCAACACGATTGGGCACAAATTTGTGTCCAGTTCTTACAGCAGTGGAATCTCCCAAATTGCTGCGGCGCGATCGATGGAAAGCATGTAGTCATCCAAGCTCCGCCGAACTCTGGTAGTCTTTACTACAACTACAAAAAGTCTTTCAGCATTGTTTTGCTCGCCGCGTGTGATGCGAATTATAAATTTACTTTAGTCCACGTCGGCGAAATGGGGAGTAACCACGACGCTGGAATATTCGCAGATAGCCCCATGGGACAGTCGTTACAACAGGGAGAGCTTGATTTACCTGAAGGAACAGCCGCACTTCCAGGAAGTGAAGCGAGAACGCCGTGTTTTTTTGTTGGCGATGAGGCTTTTCGCCTATCGAAGAATTTGATGAGGCCCTACTCTGGACAACATCTGCCAGAAGACAAACGCATCTTTAACTACCGGTTGTCGAGAGCACGGCGAACGATTGAAAATGCTTTCGGCATCTTATCAGCACGTTGGAGGATATACCGGAGGATGATGAGTCTACACGTAGACAGTGTCGATGCTATTATCTTGGCGACAATATGTCTTCATAATTTTCTAAAAACTGAGGATCAACGCGACAATCCACCGAGAGTGTTATACTGTCCCCCTAGATTCGCAGACTGGGAGCCTCAACCGGGTGTTGTCAATGGCGGTCAGTGGCGACATATGGATGGTGGAGCACTACGTAATATGCCACCCGATCATGTTCAACTTGAAGTGCAAAGTGCGATTTTAATCAGAAACACTTTGAAAGACTATTTCTTGACTGCGGAGGGGGAATTACCTTGGCAGTACGATTATATTCGTGGATGTAGGAATAATTAAGGGGGTACATTTACAAGTGGATGGCTTGTGGGTGCATTTTGGTAATTGACATGTCGACATCCTATTATTCGATTTGATTCGATTTGGGTGTATTTTATTCAAAAGCATTTAGATCAAGCTTTATTTCATTTATTTTCCAATTAGATGAAGTGATGAGAAGTATTCTTATTGACGATAACGTTTGCCGTTTCGCTCAGTAACATGTTTTGTAGTGCCCACAATTCCGCGTTGTCAGTTTATCTGAAACAAGTAATACGAATGGATTCTTACAAAATATCACATACTCTTCGCCACTTACGAATATTTTTATATTCAAATTTTCGGCAAAAATTTCAGACTTTTTTATCTGATTAAGAAAACTTAGATTGGCACAGAGTTTTATGTATTGTGTGGTAAGAATCCATTCGTATTGTTCCACATTCTTTTGTTCCACATTCAGTTACGATTCGAAATCGTGGGCACTGCAAAGCATGTTGCCAAGTGAAACGGTTGACATTATTGTCAACAACAATGCTTCCTAGTCAATGTACATACTTTGGAACCAACCGAACTTCAATCATATTAAATAATTGATTGTCGAGATATAACTTCACAAAATTCTCCCATTTTTCCAGCTGTCAATTCGTGCAATGTATTGGTAGTTGCCTGTGCTCCTCGGAAACTCAATTAATAGTGTCTCCGAAATCATATAACTGATTGTAATAAAAATTTGGGGATTGATGCTCCATTTCAACAAAAAGTGACTACTTTCATCTTCCAGAAGTTTCGCAACAAATTCCAGAACTCCCAAATTTTGGAAAAGTTTGATATTCAGCCACTTTCTGCTACAATTAATCATCAATTCACCATATTGCATTCCGATCGGTTGTGTGGTTTGTAAGAATCTTTAAGTCACGTTTTCGAAATTCAGGCGATTATTTGAACTTTTTCACAAAAACTGCTACACTATTACGCTTGCGCACTACTCACAAGTAATATTCACCCAACTATAGAGCTTGCTGAGAAGACCGCACCTGGGCTATTTTTTATAATAATGTTAACACATTCTTTCAAAAGCATTCACCTTTATTTCATGCTTAGTCTCTAAATACATAATAACAATAAGTATAGACCTATTTTGTACTCTTAATGATCACTCATTATCTTAAGTCTAATCAGTCTCTATATGCTAATATACCGTGACGTTAAGGGTAAACCGAACGATGGCCGCACTATAGTTCGACCAACACGCGCTCGCGTTGCGTACCTGAGCTTTTACTAGCAGTGAGCAGAAGCTCACGTACGTAACGCGAGCGTGTGTTGGTCGAACTATAGTGCGGGCATCGTTCGGTTTACCCTTAACTTCACGGTATGTATGTGAAGAGTCGAGAACTTCAAATAGTTAGAAATTACAAAATTTTCAGTATACGTATACTGTATCGTCTCTGCTTAAATAATACTTATACTTTTAATTTTGAAGTAAGTTATGTGTAACCCTCAAAATAAAAATAAACATTGCGAAGTGAAATGTAGCATGCTTGTATCGGAGCGAAACACACTAGAACCGTGCCTCATGATATGTTAGACAATAGATAAGTAAAGAATAATAAATTGTTAAGTAATAATATAATAATGAATAAGTTGGTTACGATAGTGTCCGCGGAAATCATGTTATCCCTTTTTTTTTAATTGAAAAATTACTGTTTGTAGAGGACTGCTAGAAGCTTTGCCTTCTTAACAGCTCTTTTGGCTTCATCAAGGTTTGATTATTCAGCAGCTATTAAATTTGCAAATGCTTCATCCGAACGAGGCACTGCGATGTGATTTCTTACCTTATCCTCTGTTTGCATCCGGTTTGTGAAATGCTGTTGTATGGCGGTTGATAAGCTCAAAAACGACGATTCTATAGGGTCTGTTTTTTTAGCTTTCTCCAATTTTTTGTCAAAGTAGGTGGTGGCTTCAATGTTTGAGGTGAGTCTCGAACGATTATTTTTTAAAGGTGTAGGCTTACGTACAATCGTGGAATAGGAGTTCGGTGATGTTTCAGCAGAGGGTATTGAATGCCATTGATCATTTGCTTCTGGCGTAGCAGTTGATGTAAACGACTGTGATGATGACTCTGATGTGCAGGGAGATACGCTTCCAGTAGACCATGGATATACCATGTCATCTGTTGAAGTGCTCGTATGTGGAGGTGGCGTAGGCGTTGTTGAGAGGGTATTTCGAGTTAAGGTTTGAGGTGAATGAAAAGTTCTTGCCGTCGAAATTGAAAATGGGATTGGTGTGGTCACAGGTGGAGGCGATGTTAGCGGTGATACGGATGAAACCGGCGTTGTGTCTAGCGGAGAGGATGTTGTTCTGATAATTGGAGAGAGAGGTGGAGTCATTATTGGTGGAGTTATCACAGATGAATGCGACAATAATTTGGTCATGAGAGGATCTGTATTTGAAATTTCCAGTGAAGAGCTAGTTGTCTTCATGGTTACTTGTGGTGTAGATATCTCAGCTGGAGGCCTTTTGAATGTTGATGAGAGTGAGTATGGAACTGCTAGTGTCGAAGGGCTATATAGCAGTGCAGTTGTCGCAGGTTGGAATTGAGTTGTTGCAGTGTGTGGAAATCTAGTCAATAGTGTCGTGGATAAGGAGGCTGTCATCTTGTCTGTACTCTCGCTAAAACCCCGTTCTCCAGGTGAAACAAACGTCGGCGTTATTGCAGATTGGATAGACGTTGTGATTGTCACGGGTGGAGGTAGCGCAGTCTCTGCCGGTTGAAGAAGTGTACTTAATTGTACCGCGTCCAAGTTTTCTACGGTTGTTTCGACTCGGGGTGGTATTATTGCATTACTTATTGTTGCCAGACATCCTTCTATCAGCTGACTGTTATGTTCGTACCCATCGGATAATGGTTGTGGAGAATTTCGTACATTAGTAAATGTTCTGGAAAGACAACATTTCAAAGTTGAAGCATTATTTATACGCAAGATTTACAAAAATAGCGATTATGCAACAGCATAAATGATAATTTTGAGGAAGCGGTTTGAACACCACACATGATATACCAGAATCGTACTTTCTTTTTTGCACATGTAGCTCCAAGAATCTCATGTCTTCGAAGAAAGTGAAGCCACGTCTTTGTGACAGTCCACTGCCGCTCCTACATTCTTCCTCACGTCGTCTTTTTTCACGCCCAAAGTTATCGCGTAGTTGACCCCAGCGTTTACTACATTCCGATGCTAAACATATATTATAGATATTTATTTGTATGGTAATAGATTCGTGAAGCGAGTCTAAGCATGAGTAGTTTTTATATAAAAAATATGTGACACCAACTTGAGATCGGTGAGGATTTCTAGAAGAATTTTCACAACAAATTGATTTTAAAATTGTTGGGACTCAATGTTGATTAAGTTTATTGTATTTAAAAATTCTACTCATTCAGAGAAAAAAAAGTCACACAGAGATCATTGGATACTAATGAAGCCTTCGTTGAAAAACAGGTCATCAATTTGCAATGAATCCTGAAATGATGGCTAAATCGGACTTAGTTGGTCCATCAGACACTTTTTCCTGACAATTTGAATTCTTCAAACCAATACAAAAATTAGACCTCGAATCACCGGGCCAAGGTCAATCTCGCGGGGGATGTTGTTGGGGTGCTTTGCCGATCTCGAGATGGAAAATCGACAAAAAAAAGTAAGTTGATCTAATAACAAATAAACTCAAATAAATTTTTTAATGAGTTATCTTACAGATGTGGCATTTTAAAAAAATAATGTTGATCAATTAATTGTTTGATTGTAAATCTGAAATGGAAGTATTTGCCAATGGAAATTATCAATGTAGCATACTTACGTGTCATATGCATGACTTCACTGATTTTGAGCCACGCTGCTTCACGGAAAGAATTGTTTTTATACTCCTTTAATGATTTGTCATACAAACACGGAAATTGAGACACCAATTCGATGAGTAGAGCATCACCGTGCTTTACCAGAGTATTTTCATCAGTAACCGATTCCATACTGAGTACTGAAAAGTGATTACGGTACACTACATAAATAAGTAGGTAGTTTGATATTTAAAAAAGTGAAGTTTAAAGTATACCCAGGAAGTCGGTCACACGCCAAGTCAAGTGAAACTTATGACTTCTATCCAACGAGTATCTTACCAATTGATCCCGAAAGTAGTGTGCGATTGGACCAAGTAAATAGCCCCACGATATCGAAGGTCAAATAATATATATTTTTCCGATGATAATGAGAAAATGGGACGGTAGATCGTAAAAGAAACCCCGAACAACGTAACAAATTCACGCTTCTCGAGAGAGGTTATGTTACTCAACAGATTCTTCAACTCGATATATTTGTGCTTCTAAGTAATTAAGAGAGCTAATTGTTGAGAGAAGATACATTGCATCAATTATCGACTTACCTTTTCGCCTTCAACCTCGGTATGTATCACTCAAGATGTCACGTTTTGACCCACACGCTCGTTTGTTTACACTCTTCACTCTTGGGATATATAGTTCGGATTCACTAGCGGCAACATCGCAAAACCCTGCCGGCACCGTCTCTTACGGAAGACGGAGCGTCACCATTGAGGCAGCCCGAGAGGGCGCGCGCGATTGGTTCGCGCTATGTATTAGTAAACGGACCGCCAGTGTGTGTTCCGTCTCCGCTTTACGTCAACGTCGTTTCATGTGCGAGCACCTTGACACGCAGCAGCTGAGTGCGGTGCGTGACGTCAGCAGTCCGTAGCGATATGGCGTCGGCGCGATCTCGGTGAATATCGGCGCAGCGGTTACCAATCCTGGCACGGCTCTACGCACGACAAACAACACGTGACGCTGTTCTTGTCGTTTGAATTCAACGGTTCGCTGGAACGATTGAATTCTAACACGTGAACGGCTCGAGGCTTCTAGGGGTTCTAGGGTGATCCACGGGTGCAGGACTAGTATCGAGATGGATCCTACCTTACGGTACGGCGCTCTAGCGTGGCTCGGTTCGGTCTCGATCACACGACGACGGAGGTCCGAGTTCAGGCACGGGTCGTAGATTGTCCGGTAGTCCAAATGTCTAGTCGAGGTCCGGTGGATGCAGGGGTCTCACTCACACACTAACACTCACTTAAAAACTAGGCTCACTTTCTCTCTCTCTCTCTCTCTCTCTCTCTTTTTATTTTATATTTTTTTGTAATATGCCTGCGGCCTGAGGGAGCATCGCTCCAAGGTCTAATAAATACCAGGTCAGGGCCAGGGATGCGCTGTATCGTCGGTTTCGCCGGACTCGTGCTCGTGCAGATCTGCTCAATTACCGCTGCTCCCGTGATTCCCTTCATGAGCGCATTGCTGCGGCTCGGGCCGCCTACTTTGCTCACCGGCTCTCCAACGCTCCAGGGGCCCGTGCCCTCTGGAATGAACTCAGGTCTCTCGGACTAGCCGCGTCACAGAGAGTTGGCTGCGCTGGATTCTCGATCGAGGATCTCAATGCGCATTTCGCTGCGGTCTCGCGTCGTCCGAATGCGTCTCAGGAAGTGGATCGATTTTTCCGCCATCTGCCGCCGCCGAGTTATGATGACTCTTTCTTCTACTTCAGCGATGTCTCTCCAGCCGCTCTAACTGCCGCGATTTCGCATTTTTCGTCCCAGTCTCGGGGTGTTGACGGTCTGTCACTCCGCAATATCAAGGAGGCCCTTCCGGCAATCTTCCCGCACGTACTGAACCTTTTCAACCGATCGCTTCACTCAGGTGTCTTTCCGGCTGAGTGGAAAAGAGCACGCATCATCCCGCTCGCCAAGGTGAAGTCCCCTACGTCTCTCGGGCAGATGCGCCCTATCGCTATTCTCTGCCTCTTTTCAAAGATCTTGGAGCGTATTGTGCTGGTCCAGGTCACGGCTTTCCTTGAGAGGCGCTCCCTTCTCGACTCTCATCAGTCCGGCTTTCGTCCGGGCCGTAGCACGCAAACTGCCCTCATTCACCTCGCGGATGCCGTCCGCCGGGGCATAGACAGCCGTTTGGTCACCATCGCGGTGCTCTTCGACTTCACAAAAGCCTTCGACTCCATACCGCACGCGGCCCTTCTGGCTAAACTCCTCGGGCTCGGTTTCTCTCAGCATTCCCTTACGTGGATTGCGAGCTATCTCCAGGGTCGTACGCAGGCAGTAGTTGGGCCGCTCGACGAGCTGTCTTCCTGGACTCCCCTGGATCAGGGAGTGCCTCAGGGCTCAGTCTTGGGCCCTCTGCTGTTCGTACTCTTCATCAATGACTTGCCCGGGTGCCTGCAGCATGTCAATCACCTGCTCTACGCCGACGACCTCCAGGTTTACCTGCAATGTCCTGCTATAGAGGTCCCCGAGGCCATTTCTCGTCTGAACTCAGACATAGCCGCGGTACACGATTGGTCCATAGCAGACTCGCTCAGTCTAAACCCGTCTAAGACGCAAGCCATAATCATGGGCAGCTCCCCCTACATCGCGAAACTGAACGTCGCATCGCTACCGCCGGTACTTGTCAATGGCGTCGCCATACCGTTTTCCCGCACCGTTCGCAATCTTGGGGTACTTTTTGACAGCTCACTTTCCTGGGGCCCCCACATCGACGCCGTTTCCAGCCGGGTGCACTGCGCCCTACGCCAGCTTTCCGCATCCCGCCGGTTACTCTCACCAGCGCTTCGCTGCTACCTAGTGTCGACGCTAGTTATCCCACTTCTAGACTATTGTTGCGTTGTCTACAATGACGTCTCCGGTGGGCTCAGCATCCGGCTGCAGCGCCTCCAGAACTGTTGCGTGCGTTTTGTATGCGGTGTCGCGCGGGACGAGCACATCACCCCGTATCGCCGCGAGCTTGGTTGGCTATCCGCGAGGGGCCGTCGGCTCTTTTTCGTCGGCTCATTGCTGTATGTACTATTTCGGACGAATTGTCCAGATTACCTTCGGGTCCTTTTCGTAGACCGTCCCGCCGCCGCCTCTGGCTCCAGTAGACTCGTGCGGGGTGATTTCCTCGTTCCTCGTTTTTCAACCGAAGCATATAGAAAGTCCTTTGCGGTCTCCGGCGTATATTTCTGGGACTCTCTCCCCACCGAGTTGCGCAGGGCCTCCTCACTCACTGTCTTCCGCACTAGGCTCAGGCAGTTCTTGTTGGACTCTGAGTCCGCTTAATTTGTAGCCTAATTTAAGTTTTCTGTTTATTTCTGTCTCTCTCTTTCATCTCACTATTAAATTTTTTTACTTCTCTCTTTAGGTTAAGCACTTTGCATTGTATTTTTCTACTCATTTACCTTATTGTATTGTACTTTTCTCTTGTTTCGGGCACTTGGCATACCTATTGTAAATGCACAAGTGTCCACTCTTTATCCAATATTGCCATGGATAATAATAAACCAACTATCTATCTATCTATCTATCTCTCTCTCTCGAACTCGCACTCGGCCAACTTTTTACACACGAGGTGTCTCTTTTAGTAGGCGGAGTGGGAATCGCGATTTTTCCGCTAGGGGTGGTTCACCTCATTACCACCTGTCCGGCGAGCGCTGACGGTCGCCGGTCGGCTGTTAGCAGACGAGTCCAGTCAATATGGCTCCGCGAGATAAGGCGGCAAGGGTTTGAACCGCGGAAATCGGTTTTTGGATACTCGGTACGCGCGTAAGGCTGGGAAGGAGAAGGTCTTAACGTTTTGCCACGTTACAGAATATAATATAATACTGTCAACAGTCTTTAAACGACTTAAAAATAGGAATCAGATGTCACTGGCATTTTTAAATCTCACATGACTTTGGTACTTGGATATACTTAATGAGTCGTATCTATAATCTATGAATATAATATAATACTCTCAACAATCTTTAAACAACTTAAAAATAGGAATCAGATGTCACTGACATTTTCAAATCACATGACTTTGGTACTTGGATATATTTAATGAATCGTATCTATAATCTATGAATATAATATAATACTGTCAACAGTCTTTAAACGACTTAAAAATAGGAATCAGATGTCACTGGCATTTTTAAATCTCACATGACTTTGGTACTTGGATATACTTAATGAGTCGTATCTATAATCTATGGATATAATATAATACTGTCAACAGTCTTTAAACGAGTTAAAAATAGGAATCAGATATCACTGACATTTTCAAATCTCATATGACTTTGGTACTTGGATATACTTAATGAGTCGTATCTATAATCTATGAATATAATATAATACTCTCAACAATCTTTAAACAACTTAAAAATAGGAATCAGATGTCACTGGCATTTTTAAATCTCACATGACTTTGGTACTTGGATATACTTAATGAGTCGTATCTATAATCTATGAATATAATATAAAACTCTCAACAATCTTTAAACAACTTAAAAATAGGAATCAGATGTCACTGACATTTTCAAATCACATGACTTTGGCACTTGGATATATTTAATGAATCGTATCTATAATCTATGAATATAATATAATACTGTCAACAGTCTTTAAACGACTTAAAAATAGGAATCAGATGTCACTGGCATTTTTAAATCTCACATGACTTTGGTACTTGGATATACTTAATGAGTCGTATCTATAATCTATGAATATAATATAATACTGTCAACAGTCTTTAAACGAGTTAGAAATAGGAATCAGATATCACTGACATTTTCAAATCTCATATGACTTTGGTACTTGGATATACTTAATGAGTCGTATCTATAATCTATGAATATAATATAATACTCTCAACAATCTTTAAACAACTTAAAAATAGGAATCAGATGTCACTGACATTTTCAAATCACATGACTTTGGTACTTGGATATATTTAATGAATCGTATCTATAATCTATGAATATAATATAATACTATCAACAGTCTTTGAACGACTTAAAAATAGGAATCAGATGTCACTGGCATTTTTAAATCTCACATGACTTTGGTACTTGGATATACTTAAAGGGAACCCCGCCAAGTGTCCCCCTCCGATTTCAACGAAACTTTGGGAGATTGTAGAGGGGGTGAAAATATTCGACACGTATTTTTTTATATCTGCGGAATTCCACCCCAAGGGGGTGTAATCAACCCCTGAAAATTGCGGATTTCGCTATTCGATAGCTCGTGAAGAACGAACGGCCGAGGATTTTTGGCTGACAAGGTGCTACCGGGGGTTTTCGGGGCCGCTGATTACGAATCTGGCATCAGATTTTCAAAATTCAAAATGGCGCATCCAATATGGCGAACGTCGAAACGAAAAATGGTACCAATTCTCCCAAAATTCTGTACCCGGGGTTTTCGGGGTCGCTGATTACGAATCTGGTATCAGATTTTCAAAATTCGAAATGGCGGATCCAATATGGCGAACGTCGAAACGAAAAATGGTACCAATTTTCCCAAAATTCTGTACCCTGGGGTTTTCGGGGTCGCTGATTACGAATCTGGCATCAGATTTTCAAAATTCAAAATGGCGCATCCAATATGGCGAACGTCGAAACGAAAAATGGTACCAATTTTCCCAAAATTCTGTACCCGGGGGTTTTCGGGGTCGCTGATTACGAATCTGGTATCAGATTTTCAAAATTCAAAATGGCGGATCCAATATGGCGAACGTCGAAACGAAAAATGGTACCAATTTTCCCAAAATTCTGTACCCTGGGGTTTTCGGGGTCGCTGATTACGAATCTGGCATCAGATTTTCAAAATTCAAAATGGCGCATCCTATATGGCGAACGTCGAAACGAAAAATGGTACCAATTTTCCCAAAATTCTGTACCCGGGGGTTTTCGGGGTCGCTGATTACGATTCTGGTATCAGATTTTCAAAATTCAAAATGGCGGATCCAATATGGCGAACGTCGAAACGAAAAATGGTACCAATTTTCCCAAAATTCTGTACCCGGGGGTTTTCGGGGTCGCTGATTACGATTCTGGTATCAGATTTTCAAAATTCAAAATGGCGGATCCAATATAGCAAACGTCAAAACGAAAAATGGTACCAATTTTCCTGAAATTCTGTACCCTGGGGTTTTCGGGGTCGCTGATTACGAATCTGGCATCAGATTTTCAAAATTTAAAATGGCGCATCCAATATGGCGAACGTCGAAACGAAAAATAGTACCAATTTTCCCAAAATTCTGTACCCGGGGGTTTTCGGGGTCGCTGATTACGATTCTGGTATCAGATTTTCAAAATTCAAAATGGCGGATCCAATATGGCAAACGTCGAAACGAAAAATGGTACCAAGTTTCCTGAAATTCTGTACCCGGGGGTTTTCGGGGTCGCTGATTACGATTCTGGTATCAGATTTTCAAAATTCAAAATGGCGGATCCAATATGGCGAACGTCGAAACGAAAAATGGTACCAATTTTCCCAAAATTCTGTACCCTGGGGTTTTCGGGGTCGCTGATTACGAATCTGGCATCAGATTTTCAAAATTCAGAATGGCGCATCCTATATGGCGAACGTCGAAACGAAAAATGGTACCAATTTTCCCAAAATTCTGTACCCGGGGGTTTTCGGGGTCGCTGATTACGATTCTGGTATCAGATTTTCAAAATTCAAAATGGCGGATCCAATATGGCGAACGTCGAAACGAAAAATGGTACCAATTTTCCCAAAATTCTGTACCCGGGGGTTTTCGGGGTCGCTGATTACGATTCTGGTATCAGATTTTCAAAATTCAAAATGGCGGATCCAATATAGCAAACGTCGAAACGAAAAATGGTACCAATTTTCCTGAAATTCTGTACCCTGGGGTTTTCGGGGTCGCTGATTACGAATCTGGCATCAGATTTTCAAAATTTAAAATGGCGCATCCAATATGGCGAACGTCGAAACGAAAAATGGTACCACTTTTCCCAAAATTCTGTACCCGGGGGTTTTCGGGGTCGCTGATTACGATTCTGGTATCAGATTTTCAAAATTCAAAATGGCGGATCCAATATGGCAAACGTCGAAACGAAAAATGGTACCAATTTTCCTGAAATTCTGTACCCAGGGGTTTTCGGGGTCGCTGATTACGATTCTGGTATCAGATTTTCAAAATTCAAAATGGCGGATCCAATATGGCAAACGTCGAAACGAAAAATGGTACCAATTTTCCTGAAATTCTGTACCCGGGGGTTTTCGGGGTCGCTGATTACGATTCTGGTATCAGATTTTCAAAATTCAAAATGGCGGATCCAATATGGCGAACGTCGAAACGAAAAATGGTACCAATTTTCCCAAAATTCTGTACCCTGGGGTTTTCGGGGTCGCTGATTACGAATCTGGCATCAGATTTTCAAAATTTGAAATGGCGCATCCAATATGGCGAACGTCGAAACGAAAAATGGTACCAATTTTCCCAAAATTCTGTACCCGGGGGTTTTCGGGGTCGCTGATTACGATTCTGGTATCAGATTTTCAAAATTCAAAATGGCGGATCCAATATGGCAAACGTCGAAACGAAAAATGGTACCAATTTTCCCAAAATTCTGTACCCGGGGGTTTTCGAGGTCGCTGATTGAAAATGTGTAGTCGAAATTGGAAAATTCAACATGACTGACACAAAATGGCGGACCGACTTCTTCCAAAATGGTGTGGATTGCTTCGGATTCGGTATCCCCGGGATTTCGGGGTCGCTGATTACAAATCTGAGGTTAGAATTGGAAAATTGATATTGGAAAATTACGAGTAGATGAGTAGACGGACATTGTATCGTTAGAGATGACAAGAATATGACGTAATGATTTTTTGTTCAATAAAAATATGATTTCAATTCCAGAAATTGCTATCAAATCTTCAAAAACTGTTATTTCCAAGTATTTTCTAAACAACAGTGTCAATATTTTCATGAAAATTATTGCCAATATTCTGGTAATTTTATAAATTAAATGTTCCATAAATATTTATGCAATATTGCGTAAAAATATTGGTTCATAAATATGTACGGTAAATGTATTTCTATTGACATATCATGAGTAATGAATGATTGATAATAAATAGTTCTGATAGAAATGCTGTGCTGATAACCAGAAGTAGAAATATTCGGTAATGAGAAACGCGTTTTATCTTATAAACCGAACTTACATAAGACTTCTTTTTCTTACGTAAGATTTCTATTTCACAAGTAAAAATATTCGGTGATAAGAAACGTGTTTTATCTTATAAACCGAACTTACATAAGACGGTTTAATCTGTTGTTGTTCAGTGTATTTTTACGTATGGAGTTGAGTTCATCCATCCCTCTAAAGAGACTTGGAGAAAAATGCACGTCAATCCGTTGAACGTCATTCAGCTTTTGTCTCTAGCATTCAATGCTATTAAATTACTCGATTCTCCAGTCACGGAATCCGAAAGGCAGTTGAGCGAAGAGCTCGAAATCATCATCAAAGATGCAATGATACAGCCAATGGAAACTGAAATTGAATGGAGTTTGGATTTTGAACATCCAAATGCAGTGCACGAATCGGAAATTATAGAAGACAACGATGGAACAGAAGACTGGAATCATCAAAGATTTCTGAATCCCAATATAGATGCACCGGACCAAGTTTGCACCATCGATGATGAAGATTTGGATTATGATTACAAAAAACAAGCGACAGAATTTTGGAGGTCCGGAAAAACGGGAAACCGAAAGGTATCGTCCGTTCAATCAAAATTCAGAAAAGTTCAGTCTGTGCGACAATTACGGCGCTGGGCACATCAAGTTAATCAAGGTGGGACATACAGAGAAAAGTTGAAAATGATCTGTGAGTATACTCTTAACAATGTAATGGATGCTTTAAATAGGAAATTGCCAATTCACGATATTGATATTAGACGTTGGGCCATACGAGCGCGACAACTGTTTGATATGGCACCAGCAAAATTTAAGGCATCCAAAACCTGGCTATTAGAATTTAAGAAACGTCACGGAATCATGTCGCGGAAAATTACGAAACATATAACAAAAAATACATTAGCAACACAGGAATCTTTAAAAGAGCAGGCTGCCATCTTCATTCAGAAAGTAAAAACCCACATCGTCGATATCGGAGTCGAAAACGTTTACAATTCCGATCAGAGCGGTTGCAATTTGGAGCTACATGCGGGGCGAACCTTAGCGTTGCGAGGGCAAAAAACAGTGGAATCAATAATACAATCAAAGTCATCAAGAACGCACAGCTACACCATACAGCCTTTGATTTCGGCCGATGGCAAATTATTGTCACCTCTATTAATTGTTTTAAAAGAATCTAGTGGAGGATTTGGTCCTCGAGTGCAAGAGACTATGTTTAAACCACAGAATGTATATCTTATGGCTTCGAAATCTGGGAAATTAACAACCGAACATTTTAAACATTGGTTTCAAGACGTATACCTTCCGCACACCAGTCCGAAATCGGTTATATTATTGGATTCATGGAGTGCCCGAGAAAAAATGATTATATAGACACATATATAATCATATATAACCATATATTTGTGTATATAATCGCATACAATGTTCAGATAGAATCATATATCATTATGTACAATTATATACCGGTATATATGACCATATATAATACTATATCCAAATGTATATGGTGTCCCATATGCCCATATATGAACATATGAGGTAGCAAATGCACTATATCTAATCAGTTATGACCAGATATAATTATTTTTATTCGTTTACGACGCTCAGATACAATCATATACAAATATATGTATCCAAATATATTCGATACAGTACTATATATCATCATATATAGTTATATACAGTTATATGTGACAATGTATAGTATTGTATCTGAATATATCTGGATTTCTATATGGTCATATATAAACGTATAAGGTTCAAGATTAACTCTATAAAATCGCAGATATGACTTCAGATAGAATTATATATAATTATATATACAGTTATGTTTCATGGTATATGATGTGTCTGGATAATGGGTCCAATATATTTAAATCGATTTTTCCCCGCAGACTATAAACTTTAATGAAATTGAATTTGCTTAATTCTCACCCTCTCATTACTGCAATGAAAAACGAAGAGATTTATGTACCAGTCACGGAGTCTCATTATAACTGCAGCTTTCAAAACGATTTTACGAACAAGAAACATAGGGGATAAATATTCACCCCGGTTTGTAGTTTCAAGGTAGAAAAAATGGGTTTGTAGTTCTGGGGTTAAAGTATTTTATACGCATATGAATGTATATTATCAAAATCAGTGATTACATATATTTTACACATGGTATAAGGCATTTTATTTCGACTTAACACTATACATGCCATTTTATGTATATATATATGGGGAATTCATACGAAACCGACCACTCCGTAACCTCGACAATTTTTGATTTTGTTGAAAAATTTCTATTTTTTTGTACCTACCGAAAGCAGTCTTCCGGATTTTTTTCAGATTTTTGTCCCAACTCATCCAAACGCAATGAATTTTTCAAAATTTATAAACTTGGACCATTTTGATTTTATTAAAAAAATTCACCAATTTTCAAGAGACATTTTGACAAGTACTGACCAATTCGTAGCTTGTGATATTCATAACTTCTATTTTTTTTTTTATTTTTTACCGCGTGTGAACCAAGAAATCGTGTTTCTTACTTGAAATAATAACGCAAGTAGTGATTTGATCCCAAATTATTCTTCTTCATTTTATTAAAGTAGTTTGTACACATTTTCATTTTTCCGTGAATATTATGACGTTTTCGGTTCGCTACACCGGGCTTCACTCGGTGTACCTAGCCGAACATTCCCGATCAGCTAAAAAATTTCCAGATAATTGCCGAATCTCCGAATTTTATTTTAAAAAAATAGCGCGCCTTTTGTTTTCTGCGTACCGTACAGCGCAGCATAATAAAATTCGGAGCTTCTTATCAAAAAATTTCGGAGCTGATCGAAATCTTCGGCTACACCGAGTGTAGCCCGGTGTAGCGAACCGAAAACGTCATGATATTTATGAAAAAATTTGAATATGTACAAACTACTTCAATAAAATGAAAAAGAATAATTCGGAATCAAATGACTACTTGCGTTATTATTTCAAGGAAAAGACACGATTCCTTGGTTCACACACGGTAAAAAATAGAAAAAAATAGAAGTTATGGATATCACAAGCTACGAATTGGTCAGTACTTGTAAAAATGTCTCTTGAAAATTGGTGATTTTTTTTCAATAAAATCAAAATGGTCCAAGTTTATAAGTTTTGAAAAATTCATTGTGTTTGGATGGGTTGAGACAAAAAACTAAAAAAATTCCGGAAGACTGCTTTCGGTAGGTACAAAAAAATAGAAAATTTTGCACAAAATCAAAAATGGTCGGGGTTACGAATTGGTCGGTTTCGTATGGAATTCCCCATATTTATACTAGTAACCATAATAAATATCAAACTGTATTAATAAATCAAATAAAGTTCCTAACTATCAATAAAACTCAAAGGTGAAAATATTTTTTGAATGTACGATGCATTCAAAAGCGACGGGTTGGCTCATATATAACTATATATGAATATCCCCATATATTATAATATATACCCATACATAGTGATATCTGATAAGATAAGCCCACATACAATGACCTGAGCATATAAGCGCATATATAATGATATCAGATTATATACAAGTCGATATATAATAATATATCATTTTATATACTGATATATAATTATATATGTCCCGATCGGGCCAATTTTCGGATACAATTATATATGGTTGATTGTATATGCTTATATCTGATTATATGCAACGATTTTTTCTCGGGTGGTCAATGTCCGGGCGTATTTGAAACGATGAATTTCAATGGACAAAAAGTAGAACTTCTAACCATTCCCCCAGGGACAACTGGAATGATACAGCCACTGGACGTGTACGGATTTCGCATATGCAAGAATTATATCAAACATTTCTCTGATATCGTGATATTGTATGATTACGACGTGAATCTTCATTTGAGAGACAATATCGTCAAGCTGCAAAGTCTTACTCACAATCAATTTTCGTCTCCTAGATTTACAGATCTTTTTAAATATTCATGGTATAAAAGTGGATACATAGACGCAAGACCACCGAAATTCGAAAATCCGGTTCAATATTGTTTTACCGAGAGTTCTCCAACGTGTGACATATGCGGCGACGTTGCTATTATCAAGTGTGCGTGGTGTAAAAAGTCGCTATGTTTAAAACACTTTTTTCATGAATATCACTATTGTCAAAACTATCACCCGTGACGAAATACGCATGATGTAAGCTATATTGTAAGGTTCAATCTAAAGATTTATATTCGTATACATAAGACCTTTATTCGTATACTATATTCGTATATTATATTCGTATACTATAACACCATTATATTATAAAAGTGAATAAAACGATTGCCAAAGGTAGCTTAATCTTGAATTAGCGAGGTATTTACCACACCGTATTTTTTTCTACAGTCATAAAACTGTTATTAGTTTGTAGGGTCTTTTATTTATAATTTTTGAAAATCTGATACCAGAATCGTAATCAGCGACCCCGAAAACCCCCGGGTACAGAATTTTGGGAAAATTGGTACCATTTTTCGTTTCGACGTTCGCCATATTGGATGCGCCATTTTGAATTTTGAAAATCTGATGCCAGATTCGTAATCAGCGACCCCGAAAACCCCAGGGTACAGAATTTTGGGAAAATTGGTACCATTTTTCGTTTCGACGTTCGCCATATTGGATGCGCCATTTTGAATTTTGAAAATCTGATGCCAGATTCGTAATCAGCGACCCCGAAAACCCCAGGGTACAGAATTTTGGGAAAATTGGTACCATTTTTCGTTTCGACGTTCGCCATATTGGATCCGCCATTCTGAATTTTGAAAATCTGATACCAGATTCGTAATCAGCGACCCCGAAAACCCCCGGGTACAGAATTTTGGGAAAATTGGTACCATTTTTCGTTTCGACGTTCGCCATATTGGATGCGCCATTTTGAATTTTGAAAATCTGATGCCAGATTCGTAATCAGCGGCCCCGAAAACCCCCGGTAGCACCTTGTCAGCCAAAAATCCTCGGCCGTTCGTTCTTCACGAGCTATCGAATAGCGAAATCCGCAATTTTCAGGGGTTGATTACACCCCCTTGGGGTGGAATTCCGCAGATATAAAAAAATACGTGTCGAATATTTTCACCCCCTCTACAATCTCCCAAAGTTTCGTTGAAATCGGAGGGGGACACTTGGCGGGGTTCCCTTGTTAGTTTCATTTCACAATGATGAATATTATCAATGATGTTCAAATAATCGTTCATCATGCTCTCAACAGTTCTGTGGGTGTGATCGTCGCAGAGTGACTGGCATGAATAAATCGAAAAAAGAGTGCAATTGATAATTTTCAGAACAATCTATGCCCGCCAAGTTCGTATCATCATACGAGATACTGCCTTAGGCAATATTCCCCGTCGCCAATATGCTATTATGTCGAAGGTAACGAATGATTTTCTATCGGTTTTCCATTGATTTCCATCATACTAGCATTCGGGAAACATAATTTGAGAATCGAAAATACCTGCGAGAGTGCTTGGCTTTGTTGCCTGATTTCACGTATAAGGTTTTTGTATTATTTTGTGTAAAGAAATGACGTTTGTAATCTGTCGCTGGTAAAGAGTATGATGCTTTTAAGTTTTTGGCTGGTGAAACCATTTTTGTACTTGGCGGTAACTTTCGACATTTACAATGTTTTTGCCGGGTCAAACATGTCTGGCACATTTGGATAAGTATCACCACAAGATTGGATTAAATTTAGTGACTGAATGAATCTCCCACAGACTAAACGTAACTTAACAATTTCCAAGAGTCAATAGTAGTTGTTTATTTTGCCAAAATTAAAAGCAACCTAGTATACACAAAATAGATTTCAGGAGACAATATAGTTGATCGTGATAGAATACACAAATTAGACCTTTACTCTGGTATAAGATGAATGAAGAAGTGAAGGGAATCATCAAGAGTACCGTCTTTTCGTTTCCCCAATTCACACCCACGGAGAAACGTGAAATTTAAAGGCAAAACATATTATTCAGAGGTTGCTCACTGAATTAAAAATTCAAACAATTTTTAACCGAAATCAGGATGGAAAACGAAGTGAGTGAGAATTAAGATAAATGCAAGTAAAAAGATAGATTGTTGACCAACAATTCAATTTCTGCAATTTATTGTCTTCTAAACACTGGTTCACGTCTCATCGAAGAATAATTCAATGACCAAATAGAATCTCATTTTTTGGTAAGACCAAAATCTAAAAATTCAAGATCAAAAAAGTATGTTGACGTATGTGTTGTCAGAAAATAAACATATCATCTGTTCAAAGTAGGCGTTGCCCTAGCAAACTACTATGAATTAACCTTAATGAATTCATCGATCGTATAAGGAACAGTATTTTCTTCTTTTTGAGTTTGTGGAGTTCAAGCGTATCGGTGAAGTCTATACAATAAAGTGCAATGTACCTGAACTTTCACACTGTGTTCATTTTTTATAATGGGAATTTTTGTTAGTTTCTGGTGTGCAATGGCATTATAGTTTTGATGACTTTTATGTAAATATCTTGAGCGTTTAGTCATTGCACTTTTCGATGTCAAACCTCGCCAATCTCCGGCTTGTCGTGCAGCTAAAATTTTTGGCGCACTGGAATCTGAGATACATTCAGAGCAAAGCAATTGCTCGTCTTCGTACCCCGTCGTACCATATTTCTTCAACGTCTCAATAGGTACCAAACACATAGCGCACAAATACGACTGGACTACGAAGTCCTCAGTTTTTGAGTCGAGATCTTCTGTTTCGGAAATGTTGTCTTGTTCCGAAACATTCATGGCTGATGGATTACTTTCATCTCCGTCTGAGGCTCTCTCATCTATTAGGCTGACATCACCAGGGGCATTTATCGTCGGTGAAGCAAACGAAGAGTTACAAAAATCAGCTAGCTCTATTTGATCGTTCGCCAGGTCGGTGTTTTGAGTTTTGAAAATAACATTCAGTTCCGAAACATCGGTGGCTAACCGATTACTGTCGTCGACGGAAAAATCTGCATCTAAGGCCCGCTGATCAATGACGGCGACGTCACAAGGGGCGTCCATCGTCGGTATAACTGACGAAGGGTTGCAAGCATCTGCAAGTTTTATACGACCACTGATCAGGCCAGTAATATGCTTTTCCGCAAAAGCATCTACCCTAATTGGCGTGTCTGTATTCTTTAGAAAGTGGTTTTGATTAATGTTAAATTCACTCTCAACAGGGGCACTTGAGGCGGGAACGCGGCCATGTGGGAAATGCAAGGAGAATAAATTTGCCCATAGCGGTAGCCAACGAGCGTCATTTACGAGTCGATCAGCAAACTTCGGTAGGTAGTGAGCGTTAACCCGATCACCTTTTTCGGAAGCCGCGATTTCTTTGGCCTCGTCATTTAACGGACTGACCCATCCTTTTCATGTGCTGCCATCAGAGTTATGGTCATCGAATATAGAAGATGATAATGGACATTCAGGCTTGTCGGCATATTCATTGCCCGATGCGTCATCTGGAGTATTCGGATTCAACATGTTCTTCAAGCGGGTGTAATGTACATCACAACTCGACGGCTCTCCGGACGCAAGCTGACCATTAGTTTGGCAACGTGAAATTATCAGTAATGACCGTAAAATATTTTCGGCACTTGAAATATCACGTGCCAATATTAACTGGCCCATTGCTCCAAGCAATAAGGTGCGAACTAAGTTCGGGGTAGTTTTTAGAAAATTTGCATACATGTGTAGAGAATGTGCAACGTCGATTCTTACATGACACGATGGAAATTGTTGACCATCGGTACTGAAGGAATTGGCATATTGCTCGATCGTCGAATAGTCTGTAAATAGTTATTGAAATTGGAAACTATGTAGAAAATTAATCAAGGTGATCTTGATTTTGGCTCCTGATTACATGATAACGTTGTAGCAGATCCGAGAGAGTATCAGTTCGACCCCTTAGTCGAAGAACATGCTACCCGAGAATTTGCTTCAAAAACGTACTACCCGAAAGTAAGCTTGGAAAACGTCCTACCCGAGAGTGTGCACCCAAAACATGCTAGACGAGAATAAGTTTCAAGAACACACTATCTCACGTCTGAGATTTTGTTGAGGAAAATTCAGTGAGTAACACTGCTGCGCGCAGAGAGACGAACGAAACGATCTTTATTTGAATTTCTACATAGAAATTTATTAGTCACAGCAAAAATATTCATATAATTTTATTATTCTCATGATGACAAGGAATTCGATAAACCTCATTATACATTAGGGTGGTCGTTAAAAAAAAAGGTATATTGGATGGACTTCAATCAGTTCTAAATGTGGAAAAAATAATTCTCTAATTTTTTCAGATTTTTATTTTGACTCCCTATGGGCCCTATTTCCACATGAACTTTTTTGAATTCGTAAAAATCCTAATTTAAGTAATTTTTAGATTAAAATTCTAATCAACAAAGCTGAATCAAATAATGAACGATGATATTCATATTTCTGTAAAACATAGTCAAAAATCGTATAAAATAAAAAAACCATTTTGATAAACAAAATTATCTCTGAAATTCTTCACCAACTTTTCAAAATTGTCCATTCGCGCCCAAATTTTGGAAGGCTTACTCAAATAGAAGAGACTGGGTACAATTGTAACAGTGGGTACGGTTGAAACAGTGCGTTTATCACGTGAAGTAAAAAAGATATATATATATTATATATATCACATTCAGAGCGCAGAAAACGAGCACGTTTTCGCAGGAGTGGGGCGGACTAAGATCGGTCTCCTTCTTATAGTCTCCATGATAATGACGTTTATCAAATTTTTTGTCATCATGAAAATAATGAAATTATGTGAATATTTTTGCTGTGACTAATCAATTTCTGTGTAGGAATTCGAATGAAGATCGTTTCGTTCGTCTTTATGCGTGCAGCAGTGTTGCCGACCAAATTTTCCTCAAAAAAATTTCAGACACGAGATAGTATGTTCTTGAAACTTATTCTTGGCTAGCATGTTTTTGGAGCACAAATTCGGGTAGGATGTTTTCCAAGCTGATTTTCGGGTAGTACATTTTTGAAGCAAATTCTTGGGTAGCATGTTTTTCGACCGAGAGGTCGAGTTGGAAGTGACATGAAAATGGAGCTGTTATTGGGTGAACATATTGAGAGAACATTTTCCTTTATACATAACATTTTGGTGAATTTTTTTGTGAAATGTCGGCGATCCTTGTAACATTTTATTTCCGTTTTCGGTTTACTTATTCCACTATTTATTATCGCATCGAATTATTTCGTATTTTATTCGGATCACGGTTGCCTAAGCTCAATAAACTTCTATCCACCCGTTCACGCAAATATATGTCACATGCATCGCCAACGCGTTTTACAAAAACTTCAAAGAAACTTATATGAAAACAAATTGTAGGAAATGCACAATCTGTACCTGTAAAAGCTTTTTTCTCGTCTCCGAGCCGAAAGCGACAACTTTCGTCCCGCTACGCGGGACGAAGCTGCCGCTTTTCGGCTCCGTCGATGAGAAAAATCGTATACACTCCTCGGGCAGTAAATAAGAAAGCCTCAGATCACATCTCTGTCGACCTCAGCTTCACCTCGGACGACAATTACATGTGATCTGGGACCTTCCTTATTTTACTGCCCTAGGTATGTAATAAACTATATGACACCTGCGAGCAGAGCTTTCGAGGAGTCGCAAATCACTTCGCGTGGGTGTGGAGCGCCTGAGCGAGCCCACTCCGAAAGCCAATACATTATCGTATTCGTGTTGTGGCTCTCGCTCAACATCTGTGCAACAGAATATTGGCTTCCCTTATCGTTGACGACGCAAATGTATAGAAGGATGTGCTTTGATTTTGAGCCATCGCATCGTTCTATGCGTCGGACGATGCTACCTGTAGCATCGATACACACCGAAGCCGGGCATCGCTTTGCGTACGAACGATATACGTGGAGCTGCTGATTTGTCCAATAGTGCAAAACAAATGGGTTGAGCCCTATATTATGGAAGATAACTTTCATGGATGTCATCATCATTATGTCCAAGGCTCGCAGTGGATCAGGATCGAGGAATTGGCGCATGACGTACTCGTTTTTGGCTACTCTCAATACACTTGATTTATATAAACGCGGTGGTTCTACATCCCCGGGAGACATCAGTTGATCTGCTGTCTCTGTGCGCCATATTACGGCAGACTTCTGACACAATTCCGCTGCTACTCGATCTCTGATGGGATCTCTCAGGTAACGTTTACCACATACTCCGGTACCTTTCTGCACAGTGCATCTGATTTTGACGTTACGTTCGCCAGAGTTGTCTATTTTGCAATCAATTTTGCTACCACAAGAGCACGCACCTACATAAAGAGGTTTGTATAGACGGAAATTGTCATAATGTGAAATAGAATTCCTAATAGAAAACCTTTGCGAAATAATTTTAAGAAAATCACTGTAAATTTGAACTCCTAATTTTAACATTAAGCCACGCCGCAAAAGGCTTTCGTATTTGTTTTTTTTCTTAATTTTGTCTATCTAGAGATATAATATTGAGTTTTGTGCACTTCTAGATCTTTTTTTTTTTTGTCTGCAGCACTCAAATTCATTGGCTATTTTTTTTTTGTTTTATTTTAAGTGTTGCGTTTTTGTATTCTCGTGTACATTTATGTGTATATTCGTTTGATATAAAAAAAATTGACATTCATATAGAAAACAGCGGTACAGAGGTGATGTTCGTTCATAAATCTCATGTTTATTTTACTTTTGAATACATTTTTTCTACTAAGTTTTTATTACTACTGCTTTGTTGGCATTTGGATATATTTGGCGGTAGTCTTTCACGATTTGCAAAATATACTGCATCCGATCTTCGTCTTTTGACAAAATTTTATTGTAATCTTCGAATAAAGAAACAGCTCTTTCCGCGGTATCGTGAGAAGAGAAGGTGCGCGACAGTGCGACGTAGCGACTGTTGCCTCGAGTTTATAAGTGAGTTGACACGAATACGCACGAAGACCGACGTGAATACATGATACTCTTGTGCCCGCGAAGTCATGCCAACTAATTAAATTTTTCAATTTGGCATAGTAAAAAATGATATCAACATTGCTTTTTTGAAAAACTTAATTGGAAACTTGTCGATTCAGAATAAACCAAATAATAAGAGAACAATCACGAAAAATGAGTGTTCAAAAACATACAATTTTAATAATTTATCAGTTACTGTAGCTAATTGTTAATAGATGTTACAAAAATCGGAGATTACGCATGTTTTTGCAATGAAAAGCATCGATGTTTCACAAGATTTTTAGTGCCACAGAAAAAAAAAATCTAGAAGTGCACAAAACTCAATAATATATCTGTAGATAGACAAAATTAAAAAAAAAAGTTACAAAAGCCTTTTGCGGCGTGGCTTAATGTTAAAATTAAGAGCAAATTTTACAATGATTTTTTTTTAATTATTTGTGATCGATTAGGGAGGCGCAAAGATTTAAATTCCACCAAGCCCCAAATAAGAACCACCCTAATATATATATGGGGCAGTCCAGGAATTTTCGAACGGTCCCGAACCCTCATCCCCTCCGATTTCGAAACGATTTTTTCTGATCGTAGCCCTAGAGCTTTGGAAACTTTATGAATTTTTTTTCAGATTCTGGCGAACATTCTCGGCACCTTCACACATATGAGATGGTAATGATGGGCAGAACCGAAGTATAAAAATAATAAAACATACCATTCATCATGCCACTAGTGGCATCTTGTGTCACACTGTGCTTACGGAAATTGAACGCACATTTCATACGCTTTTCCCGCCAAATTTTGTTCGTGATCCATTGCTGCCACAGACCAGGTTTGAGACGTATATGAACTTGGCTCGCCAACTTTCGAGAATGCGAATTTGAACTATTGCATAATTTGCCGTTGATTAGCCGTAAATTAGTCGTGAAACTTTTTTTTTTGTCGCGCTTTATTTGAAAAAAAAAATGAGACGGCGTGCTAACTTCACACATAGTTGGCCCGCCACGCAACGGAAAACGCAGAACGAATCATCGTACGTAATCCAAATTCGGCTGATAATTTGCCGCTTATTTGCCGTAAGCTGATGCAGACTTCAAAAGTTTGAAAAAAAATTATTAAAACAAAAAAATATGATGGCGTGCTAACTTTACCAAGTGTTGGCGCGCCATGCAACGGAAAACGTCGAACGAGTGATGATACGTAATCGTAGTTCGGCTCATAATTTGCCGTTTTATTGCCGTAAGCTGACCCTGACTTCAAATTTGAAAAAAAAAAAAAACATATGGGGTGTTCCTCGTGAAACGGACCGGTTTCTGGCCGGAGGTCATCGAAAAAGGGCAAGCCGAAAACTGTATTACTTTTTTTTTTAGCGTCTTCGAAGTAATTCCGGTAACGATTCGAAGGCGATTCGTGTGACTCGTTTTCTTCCAGTAGAAAAAAAAAAAAAATGAATCACATTTTGCCAAAGTTTTACATGCTTCAAATTTTCAGAAATTATTCGAGTGTCACATATTTTAAAAGAGCTCATTTACAAATTATTCTCATGCTCTGTAACTGTTGAAGGCGTCTCCTGTAGTGACAAGGAATCTGAATCTGCATTGGCGTCGAATTCGATGACCTCTGGTCAAAAACCGATCCGTTTCGCGTGGAATACCCCATGTGTACTTTGTTAACTCTATTTTCTGTAAATGTTAAATCATGGCTATGCGGGGGCTAAATCAACGGGACCGAACACGCAATGAAATGAAACGTGTTCAGTGTTCACAGTTTGTCGAATATCTACAAATATTCTGGCGTGAATCTTATTGTACGTATAGTATATAGGTAAAGAGGTTTATGAAACATGCGGACACTCAACAGCGTCATCTGCTGAAGACCACAGCGAATGCAGTGACGCAGAGAATATTTTTCGTGAGTGGATATATAATAAATAATAGTGACTCGCTGACTTTATGATGTCCAACACTTGAGATCTCGAAACCGCATAGTTCGAATTCGGTCACGTGAATCTACAGATTGCAGTCGTGAAATTAACCATCTTCAATCATCAAAGGAATCAAGTGACGAAAAAAGATTTCCACACTCAGAGAAAAGTCGATAGTGATGTTAACTAAAAAAATTCAACTATTAGAAATTAGTTTCTAGTACTAATTATTATAGTACGTATAACTATTTAGTCATTGCCAAAACTTAATCAAATTGATTAATAGGGGAAGGTAGGGCAAAACGGACCGCATGACAAATTCCTTTTAAATTATTATAAAAAATTGAATGTTTCATGGTAAAGGTAACCTTCAACCTCGGTAATTTTTCGAGGAGGGTCTTAGTCAATCAAATCGAGTCAAACTCAGTCAAGTCATCGCAAATGACTGAAAAAGAAAAGTTGACTCGACTTGATTGATTGAGACCTTCCTCAAAAAATTACCAAGTTCAAGTGTTACCTCCACGATGAATCATTCAATTTCTTAGAATAATTTGCAAGAAATTTTTCATGCGGTCCGATTTGCCCTCTCGGTCCGTTTTGTCCTACGGTCCGTTTTGCCCTACCTTCCCCTACAACAAAAACGTTTTAGTGATCTGAAATTGTTTTTGTAACTAAAGAAATTTAGTTGAAAGTAAGTGAGTTTCAACTGTAACTACAACCTTTTTTTTTTAGTATACGTAACCCTCGCATGCCCCACTGGGGTCTGAGAAACCCGAACAAAATTTTCTCACTCTTGCGTAGGTAGAATTTGGCAATGAGGGGGATGAGACCTGTGCGTAAAAAACTTTAGTGTCTCCTCTAGCGGTAGCGGCCCAAATGTGCGCAAATTGTTGCTTAATTGTTGAGCAGCGCGCAGCGAAAGTAAGGTTGGGGTCTGCGAAACCCGAGTGTGGTGTCCGTGTAACTTTTTTCGACGTAAGTACATCTCATAATTTACTTAATTTTCAGTTTGAATGTTGAATATATATTTGCACTAATATTTGGATAATTTTCTGATTCATTTTGTTTGCTTTTCGACAGCACAAATCTTTGAAAACAAGAATTTCCGGTTTTTTCTTTAGAATTCAATATTGCGTCGTAAATTCGATAATTTATCCAGATAGATGAATGAACAAAACATGTAAAGGGATAAATAAATAAATATACGAGCCAACAAATTAATTCATTGTAAATATTCACTATTTTCGGAACGAGTCTACGGGTAACGTACGCTTCTGTATTTCTATAGGTGAAAAATGAATCTGCGAAGCAAAACACGCAGCTGTGCAGAAGTCGCTCAGGTGATTCGATCACGACTGGAGGTGGACACGGTTGATCAATCAAGTGGCTCCGACGAAGATCTTGAGAAGTCGGCTTCCGAAGGAGAGTCAGAAGAAGAGGTGAGCGCCAATAACTCAGAATTCGAGGCTGAAGAGGAGTCACCCGACGACACCAACATTAGCGATTCAGAGATAGAGGCACAACCAGCTACCAAGAAAAAAAAGACGAGCGACAAGAAAACCCCGGAGCGTTTACCAAAAACACTGTACGGAAAAAATCGTTATAAGTGGACCACTGTACGTCCTGAAACGAGAGGACGACGTTCTGTTGAGCGAATAATTACCCATCTGCCTGCAGGGAGACATGGAGCTGCCACTGTCCGAACCCCATTTGAAGCGTGGTCCTTGCTGATGCCCGACGAATTACTCGAGCGTGTGGTAACTCATACGAATGCTGAAATATCGCGAAGGAGAGACGAGAGTCCGAATGAAACGTACACGCAAAATGTTGATTTGCTCGAATTGAAAGCGTTCATCGGACTTTTATATTTTTCGGGTGTTTATGAAAACGGTCATAATAGGTTGTCACGATTATGGGGAGGACGTGCTTCCGCGATTTATCGTGCGACTATGCCGCGTAATAGATTCGCGTTTTTGTTGCAAACACTAAGATTCGACGATAAAAATACTCGGCTGGAACGTAGACAAACCGACAAGTTGGCACCGATCCGCGAGATCTGGGAAATATTTTTAGGCAACTGCAAAAGATACTATACGCCGCATCAATATTGCACCATCGATGAGCAGCTTCTAAGCTTTCGCGGGCGTTGTCCATTCCGAATTTACATGCGCGCGAAACCGGATAAATACGGGATGAAAATTGTCATGATGAACGATGCAAAAACTTGGTATATGATAAATGCAATACCATACGTAGGATCCGTAGAAAGACACGAGGCATCTGAGTCGGTCCCTTCCTACTACATTCGTACTCTATCGGAACCAATTCACGGAAGTGGACGAAATATTACCAGCGATAATTGGTTTACATCGATCCCAATAGTCGATAAAATGAAAGATTCGTACTCGTTGACAATGGTCGGGACCATTCGCAAGAACAAGCGAGAAATACCAGAGGTCCTGAAAAGAAATTCGCAAATTGGTTTCGCGCGGTTCGCATATAGCAACAACAAAACTCTCCTGTCATATTGCCCGAAAAAAAATAAAATCGTCTTATTGTTATCATCGTTGCATAAGGCAGGCAAATTGAATACCGACGTTGGCAAACCAGAAATGATACAGTTTTATAATTCAACAAAAGGAGGCACCGATACCTTTGATCAGTTGTGCCACGAATACAGCGTTCAGCGAGGCACGCGTCGATGGCCTGTCAGATTTTTCTACGGAATGCTTGATCAATGTGGAGTCAACTGCTACGTTCTGTTTTTGCTAAATGCGGAGAACAAAAAAATGCAACGATCGGATTTCCTGGAAGAATTGTCGATTGAACTGGTAAAGCCATTGCTAATGAAACGTTTGGAAGTAAAAACGCTGCGCACATCCGTTCGTAGTCTCATTGAAACCGTTCTGAACATTGAAGCTTCTGCAGATAAACGTAGAGATGGTGAGATCAGACTCGATCGAAAAACAAGATGCGCGTTCTGTCCACGGGGAAAAGATATTAAAACCCAGGTCGTCTGTCCAGAGTGTCGCATGCCGAGGAGCGAGAAACATCGGTCGATGATGTGTGCAAACTGCACGGATGAACAATAACGTTCATTAGATATAATTATTTTTAATTTTTTATGATTACCTTTCAGTATTTCCATTTTCAATTTTAAATGTCATATTCATAAACGATGTATTATATTTCAAAAAAGGTAATAAAAAGGTACGCCCCACATATCGACTGACATAATCATTTTTCTTCCTTCCTATGCGCATTTCAATGGTTATGTGAATTATTGAATGTTTGCTATACATACTTGTGTTGTTTCATGTCTAATGTGTCAAGAGTCCAACCAGAAAGTGAAAAAAATTGATCAAAAAGAAATTCTAAGCGCGAATGTTCAATATTTCACACCATTCTGCAAAACACGAGAACAATGATAAGTTGAAAATTCGTCATTTTTACCGCTTGCAGTTTTGTTTATAATTTTCGAATATTTCATCGCCAAATTTTTTTCTCATGATTTCGAATGTGTTCTTCCAGAATTATCAAGAATTTTTGAATTCGGTCGATCAGGAAAGAAGATATGAATTTTTGAAAAAAAAAAGTAAAATCAAAATTTTTTCGCTTTTCTCGGGAGAAAATCTTTTTCAAACTAGTATATCTCAGAAGTTATCAACTTTTACGAATCGGTCAATGCATAGACAAATTCTTCGACTAATTGGCTAGCGATTAAAAAAAAAAAACATCGAAATACGACTATTTTCCTCGGAGTTGTGATTGAAAATCTGAATGGGGTCCCACAAACCCGAGTGTGGCAAGTATGTCCCAAAAAAATAAGTGTGGCATGCTAGGGGTAAGCATACATTTTTGCTATCGTACCTGATAATATTTTTTTTTTTTTTTCATTTTTTTTTTTGCATGATACTCGATATTGTCTAAAAAAAAAGAATAATTTAATATATTAATTAATTTTTTCAAAATTCAATAAATAAATTGATTTTTTTCAATCAGTAACGTAAACTATTTACATAATTGATTTAACTATGTATAATATATTGTTATGAGAACTCCGGGTACTCAGAGCAGGAGGACGGGACAGACGAGACAAGCGACAGAACAGACGAAAACCAGAACGAAAGAAGAGCGGTGAAAAGAGAGGATGAAGTAAATGTCACCATAGAATGGAATAGGCACACTGGTATGCCAGAAATCCTTCAAATCAAGGCGGCGCGGCGCTCGCGCTAGGAGAAGCAGCGCGCAAAAAGATGGAAGTGGTGATAGCGAGCATAGAAAGACAAGGAGACGGAGGAGGGAGAACCATAATAAGAACGGGAAGCATGAGGAGGAGAGAGATGATAGAAAGGAAGGCCGAGGACATAAAGAAGAGGTGGGGATGGAACATAAGAAGGTGAAGAAGAGCAAGGAAAGGCGAACAAGCAGAAGAAAGTGAGATAAACGAGTCGACACAACAACATATAGCATAACAAACGAAATAGACCCTTACGGAAAAAAAATACTGAAAGTACTGCCAGTACAGCAGTACTTGAAGTACTGCCAAAGTACTGCTGTACTTATTTCGCGAGTACACACAGTACTCATAGTACTTCAAGTACAAAAATTACTGAGAAGGGATATATAAGTAGGTGGCAAGTACTAGTGTAGTATGACTGAAGTATTACTTTAAGTTCTAGCCCTTCGGTATTAGTCCAATAAGTACTAGCTAAAACCGTACAGTACAGTATATGAAGTCCACGTACTGCAATATAATAGTATTTGGACTATCACTGTAGTACAGCAGTAGTATCAATTCTGAACTTGGACTAATGCGGCAGTACTAGTTCGAGTGCTGCAGTACTAGTTCGAGAACTGCAGTATTGGTTCGAGTACGAGTACTGGAGTATTGGTTCGAGTACTAGTACTGCAGTATTATTTCAAGTAATAGTACTGCGGTATTAATCACAGTGAATACTTGTGTACTTTTAGTACTGGTACTCTTGTACTGATAGGTCAAAGTGCCACAGTACTGAGTACTGTAGTGCACTTGTACTTAGTAATAGTACTCTTCAACTTAGTACTAGTACTCTCGTACTCGGTACTAGTATTCTTTAAATCCGTACTAGTACTCATGTACTAAGTACTACTAGTTCCCTGTACTAAGTACTAGTAGTCTTGCACTAAGTACTACTAGTAGTCTACACTTGGTACTAGTACTCCTGTATTAAGTACTACTAGTTCTCTGTACTTAGTACTGTAGTGTTAGTACTAAGTACTGAGCTCTCAGTATTTTTTTTCCGTAAGGGGAATAGGTTAAGATAGTATAAGCATCATTAAAATAAAATAAGTAATACATGAAACATTGTAAGAAAATGTAAGAGACAAAGTTAACGAGGATGGGAGGATTGTATAAGCCGTGAGGCAAGCAATAAAAACAACTCACTACTTGTTATGAGAACTCCAAAAATATAGTTGAAGCGCTATTTGACTGTAATTTTGCAGTTAACTTCACTCGTTTTTTCTCTGAGTGCAGTTGTCAAGAATATTGTTTTATTTTAATTGAACTTATTGATTTTTTTGTTCTTTCATGTAGAATACAATTTTTGGCTTTGTTTTATAGGACTCTGTCAAAAATTTTGGTTTAGAATCGCAGTCGTCGTACTGCACCCAGGTTCCTCTGAATGAAATACCGGTGTAGTGGCCTATTTCCCCGAGATCTTGTATTTCAGAGCCGTAGTAGTCAATTAAACCGATCAGTTTAAATTCGTCGACACCATCTTTAAATTTCTTTGGTATTGTTCGCAGTTCTATGTGCAGCTCTTCTTCGACCAATCCATAAATTTCGATGCATATCATTCTACCTGAAATAAGTATGTACAGTAAGGTTCATTAATGGCTTCGCGGTGGCTAACTGTTTTTTTTTGGACTTTTTCGGAAACGAGACCCCATTCTAATCGTATTTCATGTGCCAATAGTCGAAATTATAATAATAATAATTATGACCTCTTATAAAAATAATATAATATTATTTTGTTGATTGTATCCGAAAAAGTCCGAAAAAAACAATTAGCCACCGCGAAGCCATTAATGAACATTACTGTACACATAATCTGAAAGTGGTTTGTATGAATTGGTGGCAATTGTCGATGAACGGATTGAAAAATTTATCCTGCATTACATCGTATTTTCATGCATATACATGAATTGATTCAAAAAATCCATGTGTACAAAATTTCTATTAATTATGAGTAAGAATAAGTAGGTACAGTAATGTTCATCGATGGTGTCCCAGTGGCTCACTATTTTTCCCAGCCTTTTTTTGAAGCAAATTTCCCTTCTACAAATATTTTATTTGCCCATGACCAGTGAAACCTTCAGGTTATTAGGAATATGACAGATGCGAGGTGGAGCAGAGTCATGAAGTAAGCCACTGGTTATGGGCAAATGAAATATTTGTAGAAGGGAAATTTGATTTAAAAAAAGGCTAGGAAAAATAGTGAGCCGCGGGGACACCATCGATGAACATTACTGTACATTATAATTAGATACTATATTAGCGACTCACCAGAGTAGTGACTTCAATACTTGTTTCTGCTTTGCATTTGACACAAGTTGTCTTTCTGGTCATGTTTCGTCTGATGTTGGTGAAAAAGTTTTTATTGTTGTTAAATTGATTAATTTGGAGTATTGCACAGCCTTCTTTATTTATTATTTCGTCACATCCGTGTACGCATACTATTTTTAGTTCAATGCTTGGCTGATTTTGTAAAATAAAATATACTAAATCGTTGAGAGCCGAATCACACTGAATAATTTGAACAGTTTTAGGTGCGATTCTATTCCTTTGTAATCCAGCAGCAGGCGTCCTCTTAATCTGTACGTATTCGCCCCTACCCCTTTTTGTAATGTGTCGGAAACAATTTCGAATAATCGTTTATTCTGTACTGTTTCCTGGACGTACTCGTGGAAGTGTACGTAGTTTATGGCACCTGCTAAAATGATTTGGTAGAAGCTGTCTAGTCACGAGGTTCAATTTCATTGAATTACCGTTTTTTAAAATTGGTAAGTTTTCTTTGTCATTCGATTCATATAATAACATGCTAAAATGACCTGCTAAAATGATTTGGTAGAAGCTGTCTAGTGCGCACGTATTTCTGAATGGATATTTTGCACCATTTATGGTCACGAGGTTCAATTTCATTGAATTACCGTTTTTTAAAATTGGTAAGTTTTCTTTGTCATTCGCTTCATATAATAACATGTCCGAAATCTTGTCTTTACTTTGGCCTAAATATTAATTTCTCCTTCTAACTTTCTCATTGCCTTTCTTCAAATCTTTCAGTGCCAAGCCTTTGTGATTTTCAATTTCTGTTAAAGCCACCTTATAATCGATATTTTTGGAGTTGTAGCAATTCATACATAATCTCCGCTGACCGTAACCTTCTTCTTCTTCTGATGCAACCGAACAACCGGGTAGCGCGTGTACTTTTTTTGTACATATACTACAAACATGCGCTCCTTCAGGTTGATCTCCTCGCATGCAAGCTGGACATTTTTGTATGTTATCGTCCAGTTCTTTTAACGGCAGTATTTGGACATTCGTTGCTGATTCATCAATATACACTAGTGATTCGTTATAGAGTGACGGTGATTCTTCATTGTGTGATGACGATTGTTCACTTTTATCCAAATGATCCGATTTGTCCGCAAATTCACCGGCGTTGTTTATGGTAGAATTAGTGTCGTTCCCATTTTTTGTTTCAAAAATTCCAGGCTTATCGATATCTTCGAGGGATTCATTTACTTCCATTTCATTCTGTGTCGTCTCGATTTCAATGCCGTCGCTTGCTGCAGGTAGTATTTGCAATTTGCCATCATAATATTTAATTACCTTCTCGACGGTAGCATCTACTCTTGGAGTACTTTCCCTTTTTACCTAATACGCTGTGTTTAATTTTCTTGATTTCACATTCGACAGCGGCACTGGAGGCTGGGCGAATATTATCAACATCGAATTTTTTATTGTAAAGAATAGACCACATTGGTAGATGCCTGATTTCTTTTATCAATCTTTTTGCTATCCTTGGATCAAAATGTGCGTTATCGCGATCACCAATTTCATTTTTTATTCTCGTCTTCACTCCTGACTCAATATCAATACCCCATTCTTCCCATACATTGGAGTGCATGCTCTGTTTTTTTGAGTATTGATTCGAATTTTGATTTTTCTTTCTTTTGACTTTTCTTGTCAGTGTCTTGGCATCCTCAACTACATTATAATATTCATCGTCTGAATCCTCATTACTTTCATATTCATCGCTTTTTCCTTCAGTTTCCACTTCATCGCATATACTTTCGTACTCTGACAACCGGCCAGTTATGATGTCTTTCAAATGAGTCTTGTATTTTTCACACAACGTCACTCTATGGCCTCCAATTAAGTTTCCATCTGTTTCGCTTAGAGTTATTGTTAGTAACATAATTATCATTTCTTTTGCGTCTTCTTTGCTTCTACTCAAAATTAATTGACCAATGCATGCCAAATAAAAAACTTTGATTCGTCGATTTTTCGTTTTTAAAAAATCAGCCCACAGTTTCATATAATGAGCTACGTCAATCGAAACTAACGTTTTATCGTGCATTGATGAAGAATCAGTTTTAAACGCATCACAATATTCTTCGATGGTTAAAAAATTTGTAAATGCAGATATGCATGCCGTTAACAAAGCCCTCGACGAGTCACAGATCTGAAAATGATAAAGTAAATTAATCCACATAGATTGGCTCAATTATAACGCCTTTGTAATTGTTATACAAAATATATTATGAGCCAGTCCGCTATTTGGTCCAATAGCTAAATTTCTTATCGATCTTATCAATACACGCTTAGACGTGTTTTACACTATAGGAATATAGATATACATATAGTCCTGGAGCCAGTGAATATTTTAGGCACTTATTTTCGCACGCAGCAACAGAGGTTTTTTCGGTTCAACTGATGATGCTTATCAAAAAATCTAATACTCTTTCCATTCAGTCCCGATAGATTCAGCTTGGGTGGGCGTTTGAAAAAGTGAAAAAAACGTGAATGCATTGAACTTATTTTATATGACCATTTTTGATTGAGATAATAGAAAAAGTAGAGAAAAAAAAACTGAAAAATTTGAAAAATCTCAGTAAAAACTGAATGAATCAGGCAATTTTTGTGATATCAAAAAGTTGTATGTTCATCTGATAGAGGCATCCCTTCTGAAGAATTGAAAACCAAAAATTCCGGAATCGATCCAACGGTACTCCTGATTCTTTATGACAACCGAGTAATTTTGTATTTTTCTATATTCAGCATAACTACTATTAGCCTCAAAGTAATATTCAATGTTGAATATGAATAATGGGTCAATCCCTCCTCAAACTTCATGATTTTTTTGGATTTGATCAGACTATCAAATTCGCTATAAAATATCAATCTCTTCCTCAGAATTTTGACCTATTCAAAGGGGTGGATACCCCCCTTAAGCCTTGCCAGACTGACCGGAAGATGCGTAACCTGGTAACTTAGAGGCGACCGTTATACTAACGTTTGCTATACAATAGGTACACTAAACGTAATGGATTCTGAGCCGGATGTGTTCGACAATTGAAGAAACAGCCAATCGGCGCTCTGCATTTTTGTAATCCAGAGCGCCGATGGGCTGTTTCTAGAATTGTCAAACACATCCGGCTCAGAATCCGTTACGTTTAGTGTACAGTCTTAATTTCGCACAAATACATTTTTCCAGGTGATAGTTTACACTCTAACGCGAATAAAAAAGACAGTCTGGCTACTATTCTGAATGACCAAAGCCTCGCCAGACTCTAAAACTGCGAGTTCACGAGCATTCTAAACGTCATCATCGACTATACAGGGGTCAATCGCGTTCTATTCGCTATTTTTTTTTTTTCTTACTAATCGACACCTTGAGAATAAGCATGTGGATTGGGATGAACGTTAAATACCATCTTGCGGAGTGAAACCCCACAGTTTATAGTCGAAAAAAAATGAAAAATTTTGGTCCCAAAACGAAGTTTTTAAAAAGAAGTTAACTCGTTAACTCGATAAGGTCTCAAAGTTTGCCATTTTTACGGATCTCAATTCAAAAACGCACTGTAACGCTAATTTCAATTCGAAAAATCCTATGTGATAAAAACTATGTGAAAGTATCAGGTATGTGTACTACTACATGGAGAAAAAACGAGGATATACCCGTTGAATCTAATCATGATTCCACTCCAAAATAAAATTCTCCTTTTCTCCTAATCTTCTTGAGTGAGAAATATATCAAAAATTCAATTTTAAACAGTTTCCTTCGATAAAAATCGATATATCTCAGAGAATAGTAAGAGTAGAGTTTTTTTTTTATCGATATCTCTGAATTCCCCGAGAAATTTTACTCCAGAAATGATATTCAAATCATCATTAAATTTTCATCCGCAGGATACTTACTGATTATTTTTTGCAAATTTCAGCCAATAGAATTGCACCATTCGACGTTATTTTGCATAGCCTACACGATATTTAACTGATAATTTTGATAATTCCACTGGTAATTTCACTTGTGCTTTCACCGCGGTAATTTTTCATGATGATATACCTAAAAATCAAAAGATTCTCCAATCCAGTTAATATGGACTCACTCTGACTTATCATACAATATCAACGAATGAATCGGCTGAGGAAAACGCATACTACATATGGGTCGTTTTCTTATAGTTCGAGAGGTATTGTCACTGTTCATGCAGTTATTTTATGCACGCTGAATAAGTTGTTCAGGTCAATATTTACACACTCTATTTCATGAAAAACCTCGTCAGTCGCTTATCTGCGGGTGGGATGTGCGTCAGTTATACGTGAAAAAATGTGAAAAAAATTTAAAAATTAAGAAAAAAAAATTTAATTCTCCACACGGCGTGCGCAAAGTTCGATTTTGCGCACGCTTCGCGTGCATAATATTCAACTTAACGCGCGCTGTGTTGAAAAATAGATTTCGATACACGTGCGAAAGATAAAGTACTATTTTTTACGTATTACTGACGCACATTCCACCCGTAGGTAAGCGACTGACGAGTTATTTCATGAAATATAGTGTGTAAATATTGACCCGAACAATTTTCTGCGTGCATGAAATAACTTATCGGCAAACTTTTTTCGACAAGTTCCACAGCCTCCCACGACTCCACCCTCCGCGGTCGCGCGGTCTGACGCACAACTACAGTTGTATCCCAATTGGTCAAAGGTGGTAAATTTCGATTCGTCTGCAATTTTGATATTTAATTGTGTGTATTGAGATGTAAAAATCCACCAAGTATTAGACCTTCAAGCCTTACCGTTCAGAAAAAACGCGCTGATTAGTCTTTCAACTTTGAGCACATTGACTTTTACATTCGAATTTTCATCCCATCTCGATCGCTGAAAAGAGAATTCGATCCAAAGTGTTTTTCATGCAAAAATGTCTGATCTTTCCGAATATGAAATTCGTTGCAGGCTAGCCCGCACGGAAATATATATATGCGAAAAATATATGCGACATATTTGTTTTTTGCGCTAACATATAAGTAACATTCATTTTTATAAGTTTGATATAAATGTCAACATAAATGTTGCGGCATGTATGTCGACATAGATGTCAACACTATGAAAAACTCATCAAACATATATGTATTATGCGTTGTAACGGTTCGGCTAGCTATAGTTATAGAGAAAAGGACAGGCGTATGATCTAGTCATAACCGGATCATCCCCACCACCGCATCATCGTTTGAATAATCGAATTGGCAACGTCGGTTGACTACTGTAAGGATATATAAGCTGGTGAGGAGAGGCCTCATCAGCGATACGGTGCAAAGAGCTCGTAGATGTCTCATTTGTTGTTGAATCAGTAGAGTCTAGATATTTAAAAATTAGAGAGATTTACTAAAATTGAAATCTGATCAAACAAATAAATTTAAAAGTCTATTGCTGCGGATATCCGAGAATAGCACCAATCTAAAACTTAGAGGCAACGACTATAATTGCGTTAGCGCTTGAATATTCAAATAAATCGGAAAAGATTATATAAGAAAACACACAGAAAAGAGCCAATAGGTTAATTTAGTAGTAAGTAGATATAATTGTATACACTTTTGTATAATTCGTTTATAAATCAAGAAAAATTACAAAATTTAGTAAAACTCATTGTTAAAATCAAATTCCGACTCGTTTCTTCGTGCGACATTTCCTAAACTCAAATCGTTGAAACTAAAGCACGCTACAACAGCCGAGACAGGTTAATATCAGGGAACAGCTTTGAAGAGCAATCTTCCGAGTCTGGTATACAGTCTTGGGTGCAAACCCCGGATCTGAGTGTAGGAATTAGTTAAACCTAGGAAAGAGTAGGAGTCAGGCTTATGCGAGAGCATTGGTTCTGAATAGACGGTGGCTTTGTTAATTCTGAGTCCGCAAATAAAAGAACGGCTCTGTTAACTCCGAGTCCGTAGATAGCCAGGAAACAAAATCTAGATCAGGAGGCTTTTTGTGGCAGAACCAACTTTTCCTCTCCAATCTAGTTGTGAAGTGCCCAAATTCTCGAAATTTCAGATATAATCATCTAAGAGCAAAGAACTCACATAACGTCGGTGTATTCGGGGTGGGATTGAAATTCCGAATTTCAAAACCTCCGAAGGGTCGAAATTCCAAATTTATTTAACTAGAATTGAAATCTCTCGGAAATTCCAAGTCACGAAATTTATACAACAGAAGGATCAAAATTCCGAGAGCAGTAAAACACAAAACATCCAATATCAGAAAGCGCACTGGACCAACTGCGAAAGTAACGAATATTATTGTAGCCACACGAGAGAAAAACGTATTTCAATAATCAGAAAGCGTGTTCCTCCAATAAATGAAATTATCAGAAGACCGGGTTCGCGAATGATCAAGATTTCTGAGCGAAAATGTTGATAAAAAAAAAATTCCGACAGCTCAAAATACATAAATGATACGACCAGAACAGCTAAATGACGAACGGTCAAAAAATCGACGGCCTATAAATCCGAACGGTCAAAACTCCGAAACTCTAGAGCTCCGAAAGTTCAAAGCTCCGAAAGACCAAAACTCCTAAAATTCCGAAACTTTTGAATTCTCGAGCTCATTGTCAGACAATGTTTCGTGAGTAACATTCGTGTAAGACATGAAAACTCTCGAAAATATGTTGTTTCCTGTTGCAGAAACCCTTCCTTTTATTTTGTATCGTATGGTAAAAATATTTGAGTCGCGATTTTTTTTCTCAGCCATTTGTCAGATCTTTCGAACGTCTGTTTTAGTTATTTAATTTCGTACTGTTAGCGTGCTACTAGAAATGACACGCGTGAGCTGAACTGAAAATGGGGTGATGTTATATTCGAACAAGGATCAAGAATGATATACAATTTTAATAATTGAAAATCAAAACGCATTAACGGCATGATAATCTAGGAAATATACATTGCATTCGTTGGAATAAGAGGGAAGAACTTGTGGATTTGACGGTCAATTCGGAGAAACATGAATTCTTCCTAGATAATTCGCAGCTATTATTATTTGAAATCTTGTTTCGTTATTGGTTGGAATGAGGAACTGATGAGTAGTTACAAAAACTGCTATTATTGAAAAAGTGGTTTTGAGGCTTTTTTGCGAGGACTTGGGAAGTTCGGGAAAATTTAAGAAATAATGATGCACACAATTTTTTATATGTATTTTATTATAACAAAAGTAATCCCGTCAACTAATCGCCTACGGGTTCAGTATATGACGCAATATAGTATACGAATTCTTGCAACTGTGAGGGCACCTCGTCATCATATATTTTCCGTGAGAACTGAGGTAGATTCAAGCCAGACATACAATCCTGGTTACACATTTCATCGCTGAAAAATAAAAAATCATTAGAGTATGTTATAACGTCTTAAAAGTATAAATTATGGAATGCATTATAACTTCATTGTTAATGAGCCAAAAATATCAACTATAATTTGTCTTTTCACGTTAGTGCACCTTCAAAATATTATACTCTATGTTTACAAGGGTGGTCCTTGAAAATAAAATTTTCAAATTCCCCTCATGTTATTACACAAAAAGGAAACTCTTTAGGGGGTTGAATAAAAAAATTTAATTAAGGATCACCCTAATGTTTACGTTTCGAATATGGAATGAAGTTAAAAAATAAAATCAACAACAGAGTGCATATTCGACTCCAATTGCCCATCGGTCACGTTCAACACTGTCAACACATCCACGTCTGGATAGACGCAGGCAAAGGCCCACAATCCACAGTACTAGAAGCACGATGGAAGCGTGCCATCGGCTGCATTACTGCATGCGTACGACAGATAATCCGATGGACTAATAAGAAGACTTACTGAGATATGCACTTGCTTATCTTATGTCAAACAAAAATTCAAAAAAATAGGTTCTTCAAAAACACGACAACAAAGGGTGCATATTCGACTCCAATTGCCCATCGGTCACGTTCAACACTGTCAACACATCCACGTCTGGAAAGACGCAGGCAAAGGCCCACAATCCACAGTACTAGAAGTACGATGGAAGCGTGCCATCGGCTGCATTACTGCATGCGTACAACAGAGAATCCGATGGACTAATAAGAAGACTTACTGAGATATGCACTTGCTTATCTTATATCATACAAAAATTTAAAAAAACAGGCTCTTCAGAAACACGACAACAAAGGGTGCATATTCGACTCCAATTACCCATCGGTCACGTTCAACACTGTCAACACATCCACGTCTGGAAAGACGCAGGCAAAGGCCCACAATCCACAGTACTAGAAGCACGATGGAAGCGTGCCCTCGGCTGCATTACTGCATGCGTACGACAGAGAATCCGATAAAGTAATAAAAAGACTTACTGAGATATGCACTTCCTTATCGTATGTCGTGCTACAAAAAAAAAAAAGAATGGGTTCCCACGAATGAGAATGTCAATTGATACTAAAAATTTGGCTCTGTATATGCTTTAAAGCTCGTACAAACAATGAAGTTATATAGAATATAAATCATCATTACACTATGATTTAGTATGAACATTGCGTTTTCATAACATACCCAAGTAACATTACAAGAGGTGCAAAATAGATTTAATACACTATCTACGTAACATTAGCTGCTAAGTTGTACATTTACAATTTGGACTGAAATACAAACAAAATTGAACTTCAGATCGTCAACGATTCTCAATTTAATAATTTTTTGTTCCCAAACCAATTCGAAACGAGTCGAACGTTTCGTATCCACAATATGTCACTGCTTGATAGCCGGTGTGAGTCGAGTTAACGAACGCCAATAAAAAGAAAATAAGGCATTTTCTATAAAAACGTTTCCGACAAAACTCTGTCCATTTCGAGAACGAGGTCTAATGGCTATTTTTTTTACTTTGGTGTGGGACTTCACAGTCACTCGAAGGTCAGCTTTATTTTCCTAATTACAAACCCCTACTTTTTTCTTAAAATTGTACGAATTCGCATTCGAGGCCAGAAATAAATAATTTTAGTTGTTGGACTTTGGAGTGTGATTTTTGGAAATTGAAATACTTTTCAAATATTTATGGATACCGATATAAGTTTCATTAAACTACTTTAAATATGATGAATTATAGCAAGAAATTGAATGTCATCTATTTTGCACCTCAAGATAACCACGTAATGTTACCTTTCATTATCTTTTTATTACGGCGCCTTCCATGTCCGTAGGGTTGCATTCATCAGTCTCTGTCTCCGGCCTTTATCTGAACCTTCTCTTCTGGCGCAACTTTTAATTTCTGCACGAAGGTGCTGTAATAGATCAATCAACGTTAATAACCACACTCAATAATTTCTTTATATTATGATAGTAGCTGATATACAAGATCTAATAAGACGACTGATCTACCATGCAAACAAAGCGTATACCTCTGATTCAACATACGGCGACAATGATTGCCATCAACTTTAACACTCGTCATCACACACTTTGACATCTCCTGCAGCAGATACTCCTAAAATTGAAATTACCAATTATTCAGATTTCAAAATCATTTCTTCACTTCAAAACGTTTCTGGATTCTTTAAATCCGTTTTTACATAGTAATACATATAATTTTCATGTATATGGGCATATCCATGGAATTTTCAACTTTTGTGAGGTATAGTAGTTGTATCCATTTCAAGTACAAATTGGATACCCCAAGGGTATTTTCGACTGACGAATATTTTTTCTCAACAGTTACTGTGATAGTATTTTTAAATAGTAGCTAGTATATTTAAATTCATTTCCGCATGTTTTGAGAACAAAACTCCCCGAGAAAACGACAGATCACTGTGAGGATGGAGCACTTTTATTTTTCTTAAGTACTATAACTTGTTGACCGAAGATAATGGCAAGCTGATTTTTTTTTTTTCAATTATTGTAAGTACGTAAACAATAGAAAAATGCGGGCTAGATATCTGTGCCGGTCAGAAGAGCTACAATAAAAATGAATGAAATAGCGATGACGACAGTTTTTGAACTAGAGATGATTTTACTTTTTTCATTACAACTTTTTGACCGATCCATTTGAACAAGCGACCTTAAAGTATCTCATTCTACTAATCTTAAGCTATAAAACGGTACTCGACCGGAAAGTGTGCCCAAAACCTGAAAGAAGGTGCGAGCTTTTGAAAATTACTATCTGAAGAATGACTGAAAAAAAAAAAAATCACTATTTCACATGGCACACCTGTATATCGATTGCGATCCCATTCCAAGCAATAGTAATCGATAACATTCGTAATAAGAAGTATATCATTAAATCCGTCGATACTTTTATACTTTTTTCAAAGAGATAAATACAAACAAGTTAATACTTTCAAAAGCAACAGTTTTCATTTTTGTTCAAAATTTTTTTCATAAACATATCTCTTATGGCCAGTCCACAATTAACCGTCCCGTACCATACCGTAGAACAGGTGCACGCGCAATAGCAATTACAATAATGATACTGTGCTATTGTGCGTGCGCCCGTTCTATGGTACGGAGCGGGACGGTTGATTGTGGACTGGCCATTACGGGCAGGATTCCAGATGTCGTTTTAAACAGCAAGAGCATTTATTTTTCATTTGTATATATTTTTTTTCTTTTGTTTTTTCATTTTTTTAATTTAGGAAAAAAAAATTTCATTAAACTACGCGTAAGATTCTAGGAGCCCTCCATCCGGAGTACGGAGTCGACCACAAAAATAATTTTTAAAGATCATATCAAAAAGAAAATTGAATTTTACTTTTCCTCCATCAGCACTTGGCCGAGCCTTAAAAATCAATTATTCTAATTTTTCCGTGTATACTGAGACTCAAGAACACAGATCATTCTAGTTTTATAGGTGTGCGAGCAATTCTTCTCAAATTTATTCTGATACCTCAAAAGTTAAAAATTCCATGGATATGCCCATATTTGTATTGATCGTTCTCATTATTACCGACTCCGACTATGTTCGAAATGAACCAGAATCAGAGGCACTCACTGCCATTTCCTTTGCTTCGAGTCATCAAATAAAAAGTATCGAAATTGAAGTAAAAAAACAAATTGATTCAATATGAACAATTACTGTGTACAGCCTTATTCTGGAATTCACCCTTTTCACAGAAGTACAAGTACACAATTCTTCGTTCAAAGCTTGCGGTGGCTCGTATGGGATAGGTTCGAAGGCAGCTCGCGGTGCCTCATCTGGATTGCTATTGGCATATCTGGAAAGTTTTGGCAGTCCAATACGTCGATAGTATCATTTTTTACTTCTGCTTCTGGAATAAGAGAATTGGTAAAATAAATTTGTGGAAAAAAAGCATAATATGATATGTAGTTTTTACAATCTTTTCAGATAATTAGTAGACTGACTAGCAGTCAGGCAGGCTTCTGGGTCATGGATCTTGATCAAACTTATAAGGGTATTTCCTTGAGCCAAAATATTAACTACCTGCTGAATAACTCTCCCGAGTGGGCCTTTACTTTATCAATTTACCTTAATGTACAATAGAAATCAGCGTAACCTGGGTTTTGCAAATTGCCACGAAATAACCAGTTTTCATGCTGCGTTATGAGATTCTACATTGCACTGAATATTTATACATTGAATACAGTCATTATTGTACATCAGATTGTTGAACTTGAACATCCCAGCTATAGAAAATCACTTTATTCTGCGCCTACTGACACATTGCTTCTCCTCGTTTGTCACTCGTAGCACATTCATTTGGTAAATTTGAAGACTTCCTTCCATTTCAAGGATGCTAAATATATGGTCAATTTCAATACTAACACCGGCAGCTCACAAATCCTATAAATTACCACATAATATTAGTTCAACCGAAATACTATAGTTATTATTTCAGAAGAATATACCTATATTAAGGTCTACGCGCACTACGTGGAGGCGAAGCGAAGGTATCGGAAGCAATCGGATGCTGTAGGAGTGTCCACATCCTAAAAAACGTGTAAATTCAAGTTGAAGCAAATTGAAATATGATTGAGGGCTCATTCGATTCGGCATAATATTGATTTGTTTATATCTTCTTCAAGTGTTTATGGGTGGGTATGAAGCCTTCGCACATTATTCTGGATGTCATCCCGAAGCGAATGAACCTTTCATCATATTGTGATTCACTTTAACTTGAATTTACACGTTTTCTAAGATGTGGACACCCCTACAGCATCCGATCGCTTCCGATACCCTCGCTTCGCTTCTATGTAGTGCGCGTTGAACCTCATATAGGTATATTCTTCTGAAATAATAACTATGGTATTTCGGTTGAACCAATGTTATGTGGTAATTTATAGGATTTGTAAGCTGCCGGTGTTAGTATGAAACTGACGATATATTAAACATCCTTGAAGTGGGAGGAAGTCTTTAAATTCACCAAATGAATGTGGTTCGAGTGACAAACGATGAGAAGCAATGTGTCAGTAGGCGCAGAATAAAGTGATTTTCTATAGCTGGGATGTTCAAGTTCAACAATCTGATGTACAATAATGACTGTATTCAATGTATAAATATCCAGTGCAATGTAGAATCTCATAACGCAGCATGAAAACTGGTTATTTCGTGGCAATTTGCAAAACCCAGGTTTCGCTGATTTCTATTGTACATTAAGGTAAATTGATAAAGTAAAGGCCCACTCGGGAGAGTTATTCAGCAGGTAGTTAATATTTTGGCTCAAGGAAATACCCTTATAAGTTTGGTCAAGATCCATGACCCAAAAGCCCGATCGTCTTCTAGTGAGGGTGGTCAATTAAGGTGTTGAAAAAAAATTATAGCTTATACCCGGTCTCCCCGGTTGAAAATGACTTTGTTTTCAGTTCACTGTTCCAAATATCTTTCCGTTTAGAACATCTGCATCATTTTTTCGTAATATAAGACAAATTTATACTATAAAAATTCTCGTCAAATAATAAAACAGGTGACAAAATGTAAAATTGTAATTACTATACAAGTTAATGAGTGTGTATGCCAATAGCCATGCTGCACGTGTTGACTATGAAAATTGAATAATAATTGACTGTTAAAAATTGCCCGAAGAAGGACGCAAAAGAAATGTATACGAACTAGAAATTTTTTCAAATAATTTTGTAAATAATTTTGCTACTAGAATTTTTCTCTCACCCGCTCTCCGTCGATCCAGATCAAGATGATGCCTCAAAAGAAATGTATATCCTTCACCTGACATGATTTTTCATTTAACTGAAAAAACATGAGTACGGTATCGCTTACAGCCGCAATATGCATACATCGAACCTTTCTCTCACATTACCTTCTCGTTTTGTCAAGTTAGTAGCCATCTGTCACGACACATTCAATTCCTTAATTCTTCGGCTTCGCAGAGTCACGCTGATTGTTCTGTTATCACTCTGCCATTAGAGTCTCACACATCTCTACTTCGTCAGTCCTGAGTTTTGGTCTAGGTCGGGGAATCCCCTGGCCACAGCCTTCTAAACTTGTTTTACGGCTCCCTCTCGCGTCGACTGATACGTCACCAATTACGTGAGAGGGTCTACATTCAAAACGCGTGAATGCCGAGTCACTCGAATTCCAGGGTGAGAACTGACGTGTCGAGGACGAAATTAGAAAAAGTCTTCTACTCAATTAAATGTAAATAAGGATATTTCCATTTTCCGAAAGAAATCAGGGGCCGTATTGTGAAATTTGTATCATGGGTGACAAAGATGATAAACACTGTTTGGACCAATCAGTTAATAGATTTAAACGGAAAATCTGTTTATTCAAATGTAAAACAATTTCAAGATAAGGCCCCAGGCTCACAAGTAAACTTCACAAGCTACGCCTCGATCTTTTCTAAATTTTTCTATTTCCTTTTTCTACTACACGATGAATTCACACGATGATATCAAATAATTGTAATTGCTGGTTCATGCAGCGCCGTAACTTAACTTAATTTAAGAATCGACCAATCAGGAGGCTGCTATAGCCACGCCCTAGATGAATTGAACCTCCTGATCAGTCGATCCATAAATTAATTCAAGTTAGGACGCTGCATAAACCAGGAATTATAGGAATGCCGCGACAATCTGAGGATGCGGAACGGTAGAGATACCAACCCAAAACTTGTTAGCAGCAGTTTAGTAACTCACTATATGTTTCTAGTTGAATCACTAGAAATCACTAGATTTTTACTGGACGTTACTAGATTTTCAGTGAGTTTAATGGCTGGCTTATGCAGCGCCGTAACTTGACTTAATTTAAGAATCGACCAATCAGGAGGCTGCTTTAGCCAAGCGCCAGATGAATTCAGCCTCCTGATTGGTCGACCCTTAAATTGAGTCAAGCTACGGCGCTGCATAACCCAGGCGTAATAAGAAAATCTAGTCAATTACTAAACTGCTGCTAACGAGTTTTCCGTTAGTATCCCAGGCGTTCCGCATCCTCAGATTGGTATACATATCGCGTGTCTAATGGTATAAGGTCGTATCCCCCAAAAAGGCGATTTTGGTGGTGAAAGGTCGTATATATATTTTTTTTTTTTTCGGCGTTCACTGTAAAAGTACCCAAAACACATAGATTCATTGAAATTACATGAAAAAATAAATAACGGTAAAGGTCGTACGTTTGGTGTATCCGACCTTTTTCTAACTTTTCTGGAATATCGATGTATTTTTGCGTTTCAGAAGTTTTTGGAGCATTTGCACCAAAAAAACAGATTTTGGCGGATATGACCTTACACCGTTAATTCAATAGTTTCTCGAATCCGTCTTTTTTGAACGCATTTTGACATTTTCGGCGGAAATACGGGGGAAAAGAAAATATATGCCCTTTTACTTTTATACGTGGTAAAAGGTCGTATATTGACGCATACGTCCTTATACCGTTACACACGCGATATGTTATAGGATACGAAGGCTACTGAAAAGTAGATTTTCCAGATTTTCACAAGGAATCCACCGGTGTAAGGAAAGTACCGCATTCTGGATCACGCTGTATGTGCATATCTGAAGCATCTCGCTCCAAGCTCTGTGGGCAATCTTCCCCGATATGGCTTTACGCAGTTCGGATTGCTATAATACAGTTATACCTAGGTATATTTAATATAAAGTCATTACGAAATTTTCAAAAATCAAATTGAAATTTCAAATTAGAACACAAAAACTGTACACAACGGAAACGTAATAATATTCTTCTCTTATTCAGCATATCAAATAGTTTTGAAAAACACACCTGAACCACTTGTAACTACAAAAAATACATCAGACTAATTCATCAGTACTATCAATACTACAATATTGAAAATTACACTGAATTTCATGCCGTGTGGCCTATAACACTATTTAGGAAAAACTGATGGGATAGAAAATTTTAAAAATAATAACACATCAACTTTCATTATGTAATAATTTTTATTCGTTGAATATTTGTAAGCACTCTCGGAAACTTGAGCGACACTTCGGACACTTTTTTGGGCGTTCTTCGGCTATTCTGGACGCACAATTCTGGCAGCAGCAATTGTGCCCGCACGGGACGAACCCGTGGGATATATCCGCCATCAGGCAGACTACGCATTTTGACACTGTAAAATAGAAAACCGTTTGCCTATATAGGGTAAAACTGGGGTAGATGGCCGTACGGGAGAGATTGGCCAGCGTTAATATTTTTTATATTACTCGATATATGGCACTGCCTATAGAGTGAATCGCTTCGTACCGAGCGTACGGACAAGTAAAAGTTCAAAAGTGTCGGGAAAAAATATTAAAAAGTGAGTAAAATCCTCCTTGTTGGATTTTGACTGTTGGGAATTTTTTGAGCACGCTCACCGTTTACGTGCTGACTATATTAATTTTGAATAATCACACATTTTTACAATTTTGATGGTATCATTAGAGACTTTTGTTGTATTCTAGCGTAGAATCATTAAAGGTTACTTCCGATTTGTTTAAATAATTGATGTCTTCCAAATGTCCGGGATGGATAGCCAAAACCGTTATTTCTTTGATTTCGCTTCATTTTAGTGTCATCGGTTTATGTAATGACAGAAAAATCGCCGATCATAGTAAAGCAATGCAAGCAAGTGGGTTCCCTTGGCATTGATGATGTGAAAACGATTGCATTCCAGTTCGTAGAGAATTGCGATTATTTTTTAACAGGAATTAAATTTGCGCGCCGCATGAGTGCACGAAAATTGCACAGAATTTGATGATTTATGCTTAGTTTGTGAGCAGAAGGAAAAGAAGAATATAAAAAAAAAGTCGTGGGTAAAGGTAAAGGAAGAGTATGAAGCGTATGACCATCTCTCTCGACCATACAGGTAAAGATAGCCAATCGTATGTTTTTTGGAAACTGTTTTTTGTCAATGTAATATCGATCAAAAACCATATATGTGGTAATTTTATAATAAAAATATCTTCAAAGTTTGCGGTAAAGCCAAAAATATTGTTTCAATCATCATAGTTTTCCAACCATAAGGTTCCACCGAAAATATGGCCATCTACCCCGGACTTACCCTATAACTTTTTTCTTGCCATCGCGTATTCTATGCCCTACTCCTACTGTACAGAAAAAAATGACCGAATAACAAGAATATTCGTGTAACAAAATCGCAATAATAATGTAAACAATAAAGTTGATTGATAGGAATTTAAATAATCGAAGCATTCATGGAGTATCGTGAAATTGGTTGTGAAATAATATCTCATATAACATCCGCTATTAGTAACATTACAAAAGATGAAGAACAGATTTACTGTGATATCTCGGGTTAGTTTTCAATTGTGATTTTTCTTCTAAACGATTAATATAAAGTCTGATCTAAATAATATAATCTATGCGCATTTTCAGTGTATTTTACCGCAGATATTAGAAAGCTGTGACACTTCCTCTTCGTATGGACTGTTTCTGAAAATTTTAAAAGTAAAATGAACGTGCGATCGATAATTCGCATACGCACTTTCCAAGACAAATTCTATGGAACCACTCGTAAACGTCGTAAACATTTTGGAATATTCGAACACAATATTTATGAAAGATTTAAATACTTTTTCTAAAACTGCAGCATGTTATTGGCTCTGACTATGAGAGAAACTCAATAATAACCACACCACCGTGTGAGTATGGAATCGAATACCATCGATGCTTGTTGTAATACTCATGACTGGTATTTTAAAAATACAACATCGGTTTCTCACGAATTTTGGAGACAAAAAACATACACAAACATGCATTGCTATTCGTCACACAAAACCTTTCAATAATATGAAGTTTCGCGAAACACTATACTAAATCTGTTTTGCATCTTCAACGAATATGTAATGTTACCTTGCATATGGTTCCTCTTATTGCGCTTTTTATGTCCATACGGTCTCACTTGCCGGTCACCAATTTGCGATTGTATTTGCCGCCTTCTCTTTTTGCGTAAATTTTTTTTCCTACTAGCAGATGCTGTGAAATAATAATGAATCTATAATAACCTCAATTCCTGATTTTTTCATTATATCACATAGTACATTGCATGATGTATTACCTCTCAAATTGGACTCCTGCTGCACTGCAGATGGTCCTCCTACGTTACGAAATAGAAATGCGTTATCCAGTTTAACAATAGGTGCATTTGTACATTACTACCTACATTCGAATTGAACAATATGAATTCAAGTACAACATAATAAACGTTGATTGAATCTCTAGCGATGCCTTCAATTTTTTTTCGCAAGAATTTCAAACTATTTACGACAAAAAATTAAATAATGACAGAATCAGTTGCAGAACTGTGGCATTGAAATATTAAGCACTCATGTGAAATACCTGAAACGGAGGCACAATGTAACATCAAGTTTACCAATAGAACAAAATGAGCTGTATTAAAAAATGATAAAATGAAGAATTATATCTTAGATAAATCAATAGAAAATAATGAATCAATCGATGTATTGAAATATGTAATATAATAATATTAATTTTTTCAACACGTGCATCTAATAGGCCCTGTTTCTTGCATGTAAAACGAATGGAACATCGCCCATTTCTAGCGTGGACTTCATTACCTCCCTAGGGAGGTAATGTATCTATTGCTACCTTCCAAAAGACGGTCTCGAAGGTTTTCAAATATTTAGAAATTCTTTAAATTTCCAAACTTTCCAAAAATTTCCAAAAATTTCCATAAATCTCCATACTTTCCAAAATCTCCAAAATTTTTGGAAATTCCCAAAATTTCCGTCGTACATGCGCGAAAACGGGCCTATACATGCACTCGTTGAAAAAATTACGGTGTGCAACAAGGGGGGGGAGGGTAATTTTTCCCCTACACCTACACGCACACACACACAAGTATATGTATGTACCTGTATTTTCGGTCAAGTCAACTGTACTGGGTAATCTCGCCTCTTCTCGCTGTTGTACATTATCCACAACTTCAACGTCGTTTGTTATTTCAAAATTGTATGGCTCAAATTCTTAGAAAAAAATAAAATCAGAGAATAAATTACGCGAACAAAATAGGTAGTGTATTTTCACAATCACGCCGAGCAGTTGCATTTGAAATTCGCATCTTTGACAAAATGTTCATTACCTATTTCAGCATCCATAGATGCGTCTGGTTGCATCTCAACACTCGCATTATCTCCATCTATGCAAAAAATAGTACATTACGTAACGATGGCGGGAAGTTGGTGATCCCAGCACGAGTGCAGGGATTACCAACCCGCCATCGTTATGTATACTATTTCTTGACACGAGCTGCGGGAAGAAGCCGTAACATGACATAATAACCGAGTACTTCCAAGCGCGTATATATGCTCGAGAACTGAAAAGGTGGATGGCCAGCTTGCAATCAACAGACGAAAAACCTGGAGCGTATGGTGACGAGTTGGCTGTGACTGAGTGTTAACTCTCGCGATAATGCAAACAATGAGAATTCGTGGCTCATTACGGTTCACTTCAGGAAACAATAACTTCCCGCACGCTTCACAGGCATGGGAAAACGCTCTCCCCGCACGCCGTGTCAAAAATGGTATTTCCAATTTTATACAGATCTACTGTTGCTGTTATTCAGCATATGATATATCTTTGAGAGCAAATTGAAAAAAAATTCTCTGATTCATCACAGATCGTCAAAAACACAAGGAAATTTGTTACGAAGCTGTTCGTGATGGAATTCAGAGTTTCCATGGAAAAATATCATAAATTATATAAAAAAAATTTCAAGTGGTAATGAGATGAAATGGGTTCCGAGAATGCAGAAAAGAAAATATTAACGATTAGGTCGTCCAAGCTTTTGGTGAAATTCGTCCATTCAAAGAAAGTTCATACAAATACCTGTGTCCTCGGTCAAATCAACGGCAGCGGGTAACCTAGCCTCGTCACTCTGTTGGGCATTGTCCATAACTATATTGTTGGCGACTATTGGTTCCACGTCATATGGCTGAAACGCTTTAAAACAAACGTATTGAGATCGAATTTCTCCAACAAATAATAATTGAATTGGCACATCTCGCCAATCAGTTGCATTTGAAATTCTCTTCTGTAAAAATTTTTTAATTATACCTAATTGTTCGTCCATAGTTTCATCCGGCTGTATCTCAAAACTCTCATCATGTATATCTGCGGAGAGAAAAAAAAATTGATATTTACGGGGTTGGTTTTCTCAGATATCGCATAAGGGAGGGGCCTGATATGACAGAGTATGTTGTGTATCAATTAGTGCTCAACTGATCATGTGCTATCAACACGTATGCACTTACAGATACGTGTTGATAGCATATGAAATGTAGAGTACGAATTGATACACAGCATATTCTGCCATATCCGGCCCCTCCCTCATGCCATACCTGGACGAACTCACCCCGTATGGTAGACCGAAAAAGAAAATCTTATCTTCTTTACGAGCCATGACCACCTAAAACTGTAGTGTTACATCAAGTAATGACCCCCATGAAGCGGGACCCTGTATGTCAAGATTGTACGTCAGCCGAATCACTATCTCTTTTCCATAAATACCTAAATCCTCCCCCTTCAAAATGAACTTAAAACGAACTCGATATCATTTTGAGTTGGATTGGGATTTGTTTGATTAATTTTTTTTTTCCAGTATTAATTGAATGGGGAATACAAGAGGCACCTCTGGTTCCGCTTCATGGCGGGTCGTAATTTGATGTAAAACTACCGTTTGAGGTGGTGGAAACTTGGAAAACCTTCTTATTTTTGGGTGGGTCCAATATATCGATGGCCTAAGTCTCGAATGTCGTAACCCACAAATGAAACATTTTCCGAGAGAGAGAGTAAAAAAAAGTCAAACAAAGTCAAAAGAGTGAAAAAAAGTCAATTTCCTAAATTCTGTGGGTTACGACATTTGAGACTTAGGCCATCGATATGGGTTTGTACACTAAACGTGTTTGATGTTGATCGGTATGAAGTTGGCCCAGCAGTCTTCTGTCTGTTTCCTTCTCTGTGTAACCACGGAGGATAGTAGTAGACAGCAAATTGTGGTGCCAACTTCATACCGGTCCACATGGTATGGTTTCCACTCAGTCACAGCCAACTCGGTATACTCCCGGTCTTTCATCTGTTTATTGCAGACCGGCCATCAGCATTTTTCATCTGGTTGAATTGATTTGCTTTCGGAAGACATCGATTCGAAAAAAAAGAAGAGTGGATGGTCAGCCTGCAATAAACAGACGAAAAACCTAGAGTGTGCCGAGTTGACTGTGACTGAGTGGAAACCATACCCGTGTCCTCCCTGTATATGAATTTTATCCAATCCGAAGTTGAATAATGTAAGCTGTATAGAGTGTAGAATATTGTCTCTAAAAATACACAAGCAGTCTGACACTTTGCATTAATGAGCCGTTTCCAGGTGCTTTTGTGTTTGGTTTACTTGAATATTTTTAAACATACTATGATTTTGTGCTTGTCCTGCAGGATTTTCTACGGCAATATTGCGATGGGGTGCAGGCACGTCAATTACTCTGTCGTCGTAATCTGGATCAACTCCTAAAAAATTGATGAGTACGTGTTTACCACAAGTGATGATGAAATTATTTTTGCAAAGAATAGTAGTTTTTTAAATCTACATGCATCATGTAAAAGTATTCAGAAAACTTTGTCATCGCAGACCTGTGTAATTATTTCATAGGAATAATAAATTCGATAGTATATTTTTTCACTTCAGTAAATTATTGTGATTTTACGCACTCAAATCATTATTGCCTGGTGCTTCGTTAAATTCCGCGTCATCATCCGCCACAGGTTCGTGAACAATTTGCATGAGTCTCTGCGAAATGTGGCCCTTTAACGTCGCTGTCTTGTCGATAAATTCGGACGGTGTGATTGCGTTAGTACGCAACTGTCTCCATGCTATGAATTGAATAATAATAGCTCAAGAATATAATATTCTTACTATTCTCACTCTGTTATGCCCGGTTTTATAAACGACGGGTACTCATCGACCCCGGGGTGAATTCCACCCCAGCGGTAGCGCTCAATTTTGTCGCCAAAAATTGAAACATCGCGATGGCCGTTCACCTTTACGTGTGTTTCTTGGCGAAAAAATTGAGTGCTACCCCTGGGGTGAAATTCACCTTGGGGTCGATGAATACCCCTCGTTTATAAAACCGGGCATTAGAATGTTTTGATGAAAGTGAAGGACGAACCGTTGATTAATTGTTTCTGTCGATAAATCGTCTCGTATCGAGGATGACGTTTAATTTTTTTATTCGCTCTTAGGGACCGTACGTCATCCCTGGCATTACACGTTAGATGTACAAGTTTACCTATTGCAATAAATTGACATGAAACCATATTCTATACGAAAAAGTAGTTGATATCTGAGATGAATTGAAGCAGAACCACAAAAATCAGTAACCTATGAATATCCATGCACTGGGATGTCGCCCCAGTTTGTCTGCCAGCACGCTGTTATACGATTCAATTACATTATTTGTGCGTCGGGACAGTCCGTAAACGCTGAATCTAGCCGGTTTTACAACCCCTAGCCACTGGCGCTCGTAATAGGAAAGAAAAGCTGCGAGTGAGCATCTCAGAGCCAACGGCAGTGTACTTTTCAATTCTGCGTACTGTGCCTCAATCATGTCTTCCGGCAAGTACGCTAGTGACATCAATTTTTTCAAAAATACCTTCGCAACCTCGTTTTCTGTGATGAGTGTCTTCAGTCGCAATGACTTTATTTTCTTTATCAAAGCCTAATTATTACAACAAAATTATGAAAATTCGTAAAAATGATTGAACAAAAGAAACAGCGTAGATAATATTTTGATAATAGATATCGAACGATTCATACTCTATCGTAATGTACGTTACAGCCTGTGATGAGAGCATTTCTGAACACGCTCTCACAAGCATTTCGTAATGCGTGCTCGAAATCGGTCATGATGACCGCTACCGAATCACCATGCGGCATAATGTTTTTTAATTCGGTAAAAACAGCTGTGTAGGCGCACTGAGTTTTACTGCTCATCAACACGTGTGCGAATGGTAGGGCCTAAGAAGATCAATTAAAATTACTGCGAACATTCAATAGACACATATCGATGAAAGCTATGATTATTTAATTTGTCCGTTTATCTTACGTGATCGTATACTACGCCTAATATAGAAACTAGTTGATAAACACCAGTGACTCGTGGCGTTGTCTGAAATGTTCCGTCTATAAAGAGCCTCGATACATTTTCGAATTCAGTTCTTATGAAATCGAGATCACAGATAAGTAAATGTAGGTGACCGGTGTTGTCGTTGATCGTTCTGCATACGAGTCGTCCCACGTCATATTCCAATAATCGCTGATTGTCAGGATTTTGTAGTTCCAATGCCATCGATTGCAAGCTTAACGGACATGGTGGATAATATCGTTTTCTCCACCGTTTCAGAGAACTCTTTATAGTATGAAAGGGTATTTCAATTTTTATAACCCTTGGGAACCTATTATAGTAATAATGACAAGAATTGTAATTATTTCTAGTTGAAGTAATAGCATAATTATAATATTGGCCATGAAATGAAAGTTAACGCCAATCTCTCAGTAACAAGTTAACCGCCATTCAGCAATTACAACGGAAGAAAACTTCTATATTTTCGATCAAAGAATAGATCACATGTTACAACCTCAAATGAATGCAGGCTGTAGACGTAATGTGTTTTGATTGCTATAAATAGCGCACGAATTCAATTTGCCGGCAAGCAAATAATATTGGAACGAATACTTACATCGCAGCCACAGTTTCATAAACTTCCCTGAGTTTCCAAAAATTGCGTTCGAGTGCAGACTTTAAGGCATCGCGAAAATTAGCCTTCAATTGAGCGTGGTGATCTTCGTAACAAATCATCGAATGTTCCCGGTTAGCAACTATATCGCCATTTGGCAATTTTTTAGCTGTGCCGAAACAAAACTTCGTCCTACACCGCAAGTAGCTGTATAAGAAAAGGTCTTCCATTTCAACGCATGTGTAAACAATTGTGAAAATTAATAGAAACCACTGATAGTAAAAATAAGTTCATGTACATAGGCATTGATCTTTTTTGATTTTTTCAGAGAATTTTTATACTATGATAGTTCTTGGTTTAAAACATGTCTTTGAATTTTTTAACATTTTTTATCCAGCCGTTTTTCAGTTGTGTATTATTGAAAACTCGAAACAGTGCCGATTTCTGACCGATTTTTCTGAATAAATTTTTCAAAATACCATGCCCAACGACGAACATTATCTGGTGATAAAAAAAAATGGACGGATTTTTTTTCTATTTGTAGGATTTTTTATTTTTTTTTTGTCATCAACATTCTTTCTTTCAAAAATTTTTGACTTATTCCAAATAGGACGCAGCGATAGAAAACGAGATTTTTTTCCTTTTTTTTTCAATTTATTTATTCATTTTTGTTTTATTTTTCGTTTCAACGCAATCTGGTTTAATTTTTAAACTGATTTTCGTTTTCTTTTGCTGTTTTCCATCTAAAATGAATCACCAATTGAAGTTTTGAACGAAAGAATGTTCGTGATGGCGAGAATAAATGAAATAAATGGAAGAAAAATTTGTCCACTTTTCTTTATCATAGGAAAATGTTGGTCGTTGGCCATAGTATTTTTGAGAATTCGTTCAAAAAAATCGGTCACCGCGCCATTTTCAGTTTTCAATAATTCACATGTCATGTTTTAAACGAAGAACTATCATATAAAAATTCGCTGGAAAAATCAAAGAGGGTCGATGTTTTTAGTTCATCAAGTTGACGTGGAATTCCCCACATATAGTTCGCTATTACGACATATTTGTCATTACGTACTGCCAGTGGCAGCGAGCGTACGTGTACGTGGTTTTCAACGACCGAGAGCCTAGGATGATTTTTCCTCGATGGACTGGTCCGCATCTACAGAATGTCGCGGTATGTAGCGCGGTGAATTGAGTATGATACTGCTGGTTGGTTTTCAGCACATGAGGTTTTACTGCGAGCAAAATTATTTAAGAAAAACCGGACCTGTCACCGACCCCCTTCGATTTGGCTGATTTTTTGTGGGCTTGTTACCCACCTAGAGAGTAGTCAAAAGCCAAAATATTAGGTCCTGCAAAAATTGATTGGCTAAGCCAGAGCCATTCTTCGTTATTATAAATTTTGCGACATTTTTTTTCTGATTTCTTTTGCTTCCGTGTTCGAATTAGTCTTACATCTCGGTATCAGCTGCTCCCAACCAAAAATATGTGTTACCTATCTAAAATCCGAAGTTACTTGCGAAATCTTGGAATTGGCGAAATCCACAAGTCAACACATATTAGCATTATCTTTTCCCTTCAAAACCCTTTAAGTTTTGTGTGAAACTTTTCTGTGTATAACTGTTAGTCTTCGAGAGATTTGCCTGCGGCGATTAAAACAGGCCACCCTGTACACTGATGGAAGGATTTCCTAACTGTTGATAAATACATTTCCCGCCCCTAACGCCATAAAGGCATACGCTGTATATAGATCTACCCTAGAAGCCATAAAGGCATATAAATTTTTTTTCCACCCAATCGCTTCAGAATAACTTGAAATGGATATTCTGAGAAAAAAAAACTAAGTAAGACCAATAAGCCCTATAATTATACACATGCCTTTTTGGTTTTCGGCGAAATGATAACTAATGCCAAAAAAGTATATATAGGGGAGACTGGGTACAGTTGCAACGGCGGGTACGGTTGAAACAGTGCGTTTATCTCTTGAAGTAAAGAAGATAGGCGAATGATTCCGACGCGAGACCAACTATCCAGGATCAACGATCATCCTCGCGTCGGAACCATTCGCTTATCTTTTATGTGTTCGATAAACCCTCTCAAAAGAAATCCCATTCCTTTTTTCATACTCTCAAAATAAATTGTCAAAGTTAGGCCTCATTTTCTGCCGCTAGATTGGTGTTACCCCTTAAGAGCATGTCCTAGTCCTACCTTTACCGGCTTTAAAAAAAAGTAAAACATCGAAAAAAACTCCGAAACGATGGTTAAAAATGATATACAATGGATTTATTCGATGATTAGGGACGAATAGGTTCGATCCAGTACCCGAGATCCGTTGAAATCGAGAAAAATTAATTTTTTGTGTTCGTCAAGTGCGTCCGTGTCACCTATTTTGGTTAATATCAAAGTCTACGCGTCAAAAACGCAAAAACCGGCAACGTACCCCTAGTCTACATGCAATGACGAACATTTGTGTCTAAAAATTTTGTTGCTTCACGCAACAATGGGGCGATCAAACCGAAAGTAGAGCGGTAGTCAAGATGTAAATAGTGTAAAATTGTCGATTTCTGACAGCTGATAGTGAGACATGAGATTATAATATAATTATTATATTGAAAATATAATATTTTTATTATTTTTTGCCGACTATCAATGATAATTCTTGGTTAATATCAAAGTATCAATGATAATACTTGGCAAAAAATAATAAAAATATTATATTTTCAATATAATAATTATATTATAATCTCATGTCTCACGATCAGCTGTCAGAAATCGACAATTTTACACTATTTACATCTTGACTACCGCTCTACTTTCGGTTTGATCGCCCCATTGTTGCGTGAAGCAACAAAATTTTTAGACACAAATGTTCGTCATTGCATGTAGACTAGGGGTACGTTGCCGGTTTTTGCGTTTTTGACGCGTAGACTTTGATATTAACCAAAATAGGTGACACGGACGCACTTGACGAACATAAAAAATTAATTTTTTTCGATTTCAACGGATCTCGGGTACTGGATCGAACCAATTCGTCCCTAATCATCGAATAAATCCATTATATATCATTTTTAACCATCGTTTCGGAGTTTTTTAGATGTTTTACTTTTTTTTAAAGCCGGTAAAGGTAGGACTAGGACATGCTCTTAAATAATTTTTCTGTTTCGGTATTTAATAGCAATTTTCAGTCAATTGTTCTCGTGTACAATTGAATATCACAAATGTGAAAAAAACTGTTGATGTAATACAAACTTCGATAGTGATCCAATTTGTATTTTACAGATAAAAGTATATTTGAAAATATCTCATAATATACGAGTGGTATATTACATTTTTCGTATATGGTATTTGGTCTGTTATTTAGAATGTAGTATAATTTGTGTGACGCATCAAAGGCGGCTAGAACCATAGCGTCTTTGGCGGTGAGCTGGGGCAGCTCTCCTCTGTGAAAATGAAATTGCTAGCGCGACAATCCCACAGAGCACGTGGTACAAGCATTCAACATTTATTTTTCGGAATGGAAAAAGTAAAAATAACGCCTCTTCACCTATGAACTAGGCATAACATTATTTTGTAACCGTAAGATACCGAATATTCTCTATCATGAAAGAATAAAAATAAAAATGCAAGTTAATATTGATATTCGAAGAAGCTGCATATTTTCATATAGGTAAATACTGGAAATCAGTATATTGAATAATTGTTCAATGTAGAGAATCTTGAGCGACAGCCTGACTTAATTGTGAATCAAAGTCTGACCAGTTCGACCCTTTCGCCGTTTCCTGCGTTGCGAGTCAGCGAGTCCGCCACCAAAGAAGTAGAACCGCCGCGTACAAATTTGTTCGTCGAATACAAACTATAGGTACACACAATGATTTTGAAGCCTGATTTTTTGTTAATTATCTAATCGCGATACTCGCAACCTAAATTCAATGACGGAAAGAAATTTTTTCAAATGTAGAGAAATGATTGGACTCACACGCCGGAAACTGATCTCCCACTTATTTCATAAATTCTGCCGTCTTTTATACGCTCCTTTAGCGGAATCCTGACCCTCTCGTTTGCGTTACGAGGCATCGTAGGGCAGAATACGATGTAAATGTGCGGTCCTTCCTACTGAACTTCGTGTGCACTATCCAAAACTACAAGTCGCCAATATATTGGAAGTATCACAATTAAAAATTAAAAATGTATAAATAGATATCAATGTATAAAAAAATCAGTTCACAAAACAGCTATAAAAGTAAAACATGCACTTAATAGGCGCATTAGGAGGAACATTCATCTACTGCAGAAGGCCCACGACGCTCTGCTACCGATTTGTTAAACATGAGAGCTTTTATAGACTGTCACGTTGCGTCCAAGTCGTCGGTGGCGAACAGCATCCGTACCTCGCTCTACGCATTCTAGGCCGGCCAATCAGGCTTCCGATTGAAACGCTGAGAAGATGGTGCGAGATAACGCAAAATTGTACAGAAACTATTTTGTAAAGAATTAGATTTTCTATAAAAAAGTCCGCGAGGACATATGCCTAACGTCAATAGTTTAGGTGTGGGAGGAGTCCGAAATTTCGCACTGGAATAGTTACTTTTTCGTAGATTCGCCACACGCTCTGGGACATCTAAGCCCGTATCAGATATCGAGCCTGGGTGAAATATTATTGTAAATAATGAATGGATGAATAATAAGACAAAGATATTTTTGCAACTTGAGAAAAGTATATCAACTAAAGGTGACAGAGTACTTGATTTAATAAGAAGTATATTGCGTGACTGATGAAAACAGAGCGTAAGCGACGACGAAAAGTGCGTTTCAAATGACAAAGGAGCGTATGTTTTTTTTCGTCATGCGATAGTAAAAGAAAAAAAAATAATCAAAAAAAGGGATTAAGAAGAAGAAGATAATAGAAAAATTGTCAAAATGAAGAACGCCGCTGTTTCTTCTCGAGGCGAAAATTCATCCAATTTTTCTAAACAGCTACGCGGAGAAAATTCAATAATTGAAATTACTATCTGGTTATAGTGAATTTTCTAATATTAACTCGATAGTAGTGAATGCTACTTAGATGATTGTATAAACTATCTGAATTGAAGTATTTATCATACAGATGATAAATATCATACAGATGATAAATACTTCAATTCAGATATTTTATACAATCATCTAAGTAGTATTCACTACTATCGAGTTAATATTAGAAAATTTACCATAACTAGATAGTAATTTCAATTATTGAATTTTCTCCGTGTAGGGGTGTACCTCCGGTGTTTAGGCCTTTTTACTTCCAATTCGTTTTATGTTTTCAATGTCAACGTTTTTTTTTTTTATTTCAGAGGCTTTCTAGTCGAATGACGAAAAAAAATATGCCAAAAAGTATTTTTCGATGAATTGGAAATTCTTGTTAAATGGAGTATAATATGGTGTATTCCACGTGAGGTGGACCGGTTTTTCGCCAACGGTCAGCGATAATTTCCAAAAAGAGCGCTAGCTCATAGCGGTGCAGAAAAGAGAGGCATGTCTCGGCAAAGAAGGTGAGGGTTTCTGCGACACCCTTGTCTCGGTGACATATGCACTTGATATAGCTCCTTGGCAGGGCTACGCTTTTCTTTCCTATACTGCTGTGTCACACCGTTCTTTCCGGTATCGCTGAGCTACACTCTTTTCGATAGGAGCCATCGATATGTTGTTCCGATTCTTATAATTTTCAGAACTAACACAACAATCTGAATGCACTGTCCGCAAATGCACAACGCATTTTCATTCGTACGTACATTTTTTTCTATAAATAAGCTACACAACTACGTCATTTGTTCTTCGAATGGCTGCAGTATTTGGGCAATTCCACCTCAAATCGGCCGAGAAATGACCTCGTATTTTTTGAATCGCTTGAAACTTTTTTTACTTGAAATCGACGTCAAAATAATAGACCCGTATTTTTTTGTTAGTCCAAAAAATTTTTTTTACACTAGTTATAAATTATCGCATTTTACTGTAAAAGTGGCGCGCGGGCGGCTTTGAGAATTAATATCTCGGGTCCCCTTTACCGTAGAGAGATGTTCCAAAACGCGTTTCAAAGGCGATGAAAGACACTTTTTGATAAAAATTTTCAACTTTTCAAAAAATATAGTTTTGTTGTTTTTATAAGCAATCAAAATGTTTATCGATTTTTTTCGCAATCTAAGGCCATTTTTAAAATTCTAAAAAAAATACGATCGCATTCCTCATTCAATTCTGAAGATGGCGAATTTTTTAAATTTATGGAGCGATTTTTCTAAGTATTTTTTTTACAATTATTTGTCCGGCGCTGCGTCAAGTTGCCGCGCCGCGCGCCTTGTGACTACCGCGTCGTACGGGGCTCGACCAATGGCGTGGCGCCCGGCTTTCCATACATGGAATGACACCGTAGTAGCAAGGCGCGCGGCGTGGCAACCTGACGCAGCGCCAGACGAATAATTGTAAAAAAAATACTTAGAAAAATCGCTCCATAAATTTAAAAAATTCGCCATCTTCAGAATTGAATGAGGAATGCGATTGTATTTTTTTTAGAATTTTAAAAATGGCCTTAGATTGCGAAAAAAATCGATAAACATTTTGATTGCTTATAAAAACAACAAAACTATATTTTTTGAAAAGTTGAAAATTTTTATCGAAAAGTGTCTTTCATCGCCTTTGAAACGCGTTTTGGAACATCTCTCTACGGTAAAGGGGACCCGAGATATTAATTCTCAAAGCCGCCCGCGCGCCACTTTTACAGTAAAATGCGATAATTTATAACTAGTGTAAAAAAAATTCTTTTGACTAACAAAAAAATACGGGTCTATTATTTTGACGTAGAATCACGGTAAAAAAAATTTTAATCGATTCAAAAAATACGAGGTCAAAAAACACCCAAAATTGGCCGATTTGAGGTGGAATTGCCCATTTTCTTTTTTGAACGCTATTTTAGCTGAATTACTGGAGAATTTTTAGATTTCCAGTATCTCCTACCTTTGAATATTGTACCACCTCAATTCATTACTTAGAATTATCAATCGATGATTTTTGAACAATTTTGGCATTATATACAGCATAATGTTCTCCGCTTGATTTCAATTAAATTAAAAATAGAAAAGTTGCGTGCGCCATGTTTTCACTTGAGCTCCAGAGTGCACCGTGCAGGCGGATTTTTCTTGGTCGATCCGTAACGTTCGGAGTAATGGGAATTAAAATAAAATATCGAGTCTTTCAACCCCCTGAAAACGTTCTCATGCGCTTCCCTATTTGAATTTATCATAATAAACAACGGCACATAAGTATAGGTGTACTTGACGCAAGTTCACGAACACCCTTTATAACATACACGAAGTTATAAACGAAGCAGAAGTTTTCAATGAATTAGTGTCTCGTTGTCCGTGTGTGTTCTCGAAACTATTTTTGAAATATATCGTGCAATCACTTTTTCACCGAAATTCCACCTATCGGAATTGGAGATTCCGAATGTCTAAGACTTGAATTATTCATGATATGCTATACAGAGACATGTTGTCCCTCCAAGAGCATTTTTTTGAGAAAATGTTAAAAATCAGAAAGTATCTTACTTACCGTTATACGTTTATTATATTGCAACAGATATATAAATTTCATAATGATGAAATCATTCTCTTCTGAAATTACACACAGTTCTTCTTCTTCTTTTCCTTCGAGTGACTGTATGCATTACACACAGTTGATGACTAGCACGAACCACATTGAACCACATATCCATAAATGACCCTCACATAGCAACTCGTGTGTGCGAGCTTCATGATATAAAGTCGTAACTCGAAAAATAAAAACAGATAGTCGTAAGAAAAAATCGCAAGAACATGACGCAGTACCTTCAAAAATCATATTATGTAATCGTAGATTCCTCTTAAGGGGGTATTAGGGTGGTCATTAATTTCTGACATATACTTGCCATCCCTTGAATCGATAGATAATGCCCCAAAAACTGCGTCTGATTTTTTTCAGATTTTGAGCGTGATTCTAAGGAGTGTCGAAATCAATTTGAAGTTGAAAAAATTGGAAAAATGAATAAAAAAATTAAACAAAAAATTTCCCTCAATTTTCGAGTAAAAAATGAAGAAACTAATGTTCACTGCAGTAATATCATATGATGAAGCCAAAAGACTGATTCACTCAATAGTTTGGTCAGAAAAAACAAATACATTGTTTGTCGAAAAGATTTCGTTTTTTTGTCATTATACATTAATTGATTAATTCATACATAATTAATAACGGTCATTAGGAAAAATCGAATTTTTTTTTTGGTACACGTGTCCGTAAAGTACGTGCTTTAGGGACTGTTTTAGACCTTTCCTGGCATCGGACAGTAAGACTTTCCGTTTACGCGAGGGGCTGAAAGTCGTACTTTCCGTGCAGGTGTGGTGAAAACAATTGTCCGAGTCGAATGCGAAACAACAGAAGAATATAATTCTCAGGTAAAGCCGTATTCGGTTCACGTTATATCTCTAAAGCTTCATGTAGTACAAAGATTGGGCTCGGGCCTGATGTTACCATAGCAGATCAGAGATCGCACTCTTCTGTGGCGGAAATACGTGATCCGATCACGCGAATATACGTTACCTGGACCCTGCAGTGCTACTTCTTTTAACAATGATGGGCGAGAGATGGTTGATCATCAATCAACCAACTATGAAAAGGTGACGAATCACAAATTTTAAATTTCGCTTGAACATGTGCTTCCGAAGGCTCTTCAGTTTTTGCAAACGAAATGGGTAGTCATAGCTATTTATGTATCAAGTCCGAGAAGTGTCACTTTTCGGTATGGGTAATTTTTAATATAAGCCGATCGAGTGTGCTGTGACATAGCACACTCAGAGGCGAATTTTGGAAATTACCCATACCGGATTTGACACTTCTCGGACTTGATACATACAATATTTTATGCGATCAGTTGTTTGAAGGTTCACTTTTTAGAGAATCGCACGTTTAAAGTGTTATACTTACTTTATTATCCAAAATTACTGGTATTATTGCGTTTTTTTTTAATAATATAGTCAAAGATGAACAAAAAATAATATTATTAATTAATTAATATTGATTAATGAAAACTGATCAATTGACTGCGTCTTCTGATGTAACAAATGACAATTTGTTTTGTAATGTGTGAACGTATTCAAAACTAACGTGACTATGTTTACTTCAATGAAACATATTCATACTGTCCGGTAATGTTGCTCCTGTCCGGTAAAGTTGCTCCTGTCTTATAATATTTCACTATATTTTAGTGACCTGAAATTGGTCACTTTGCGGCCTAAATCCAATGCTAAAAAAGTGAACTTTCAAACAACGTATCGCATAAAACAAATTATAGCGACACCCTCGTCCTTTGAAAATACCTTTTCTACAGGTGCATATCAAAGCGGAGCGCAGAAATTTTCCCGAAATTTTTCTTCCAAAATAGAACATTTTTTGAATGCTGGCAGGCGCGTGCGTATGAGAGTAGCGGATCCGTTCGTCCTGTAGGCAAGGGTATCGTATTTAACTGTGCGCCTAGCTTTTAGCCGAAGACTATGGCTGCTCACACAGCCATGAATCTTTATAATTTGAGAAAAAAAAATCATATAGGGTCATTCAGAATTCATGATGGATTTTTTACAGGGTCAAGAATTGTAAAAATTTGGATCATAATTTTCTGATGAATGTTTTTTTTTACGAAGGTCTTATTTATAATTGAAAAATTTTTTGTGAATTGAGAAAAAAGCGATGTTTTTCTAAAACGTTTTATCTTTCATTTTCAAGCAAAAACGTGTATTAAATCTCTCTATTGTATGGTTTCTAACATTATGTGATTTATCACACGGATTTCTCCAGCAGAGTTTGCAAGGACTTTTCGTAATAAAAATCCCGTTTTGACTTCACTCTTGACAGCAGTTTCAATTTCTGCCACCAGACTGCGTATCAATACGCGAACGTTGCGAATTTCAACCGCAGTTACATCAGCGGTGCGCCATCTACCCGCGTCATACTGACTACGATACTTGCATTAATTTTAAATTTTCGGAGTTTTGAACTTTCTGATCTTTCATTTTCGGAATTTTTGATGATCGGGGTAAGGATTTTCGGAGTTCCGGACCTTCGGAAGCATGATCAATTGCTCATAATATTTTCTCATGTTTGAACTTTCTGATTTTTTGTCCTTCTAAAATCTAATTTTCGAAACTTTGCGGTTTTCTGAACATTAGAACTCGGAACATTTTATACGGGTATCACTGACTGTTCGATACACTGATTTGTTGAGTTCGTACTGGTACGGAGGAATACCGACTCTGTGTAATTAAATACTCATCATTTTTCCTTCGGTACTCACGTTGTTCTACACTTTTTACTATCGGCTATACAAACTTTCGGGTAAATAACCTTTCTGAAAACTCTTAGTCTGAAATATGAAAATTCGGAATTTCGACCCTTCGGAGGTTTTGAAATTCGGAATTTCAATCCCACCCCGTGTATTCCTATGTAATTTAATTACTCGGAATATCCCGAAACGTTACATTTGGCGCCCAACGTGGGGCATTTCACAGTAGAATCATTTTGGAAAATTCCACTTCAATAAATCAAAAAAAAAAAAAAAAATTTCTTTTTAAGTAAAATAAATGCAATATTGCAGCAAAATTCAATCTCAAAATTCAAATTAATGTTCAAATCATAACCTACATAAGGATTTGATAGACTGTATACCAGGCTCGGTCCGATTGTTGTTTGTTTTGCTAAGTTCTTGAGTAACTACGGAAATGTCGGACGAAGAGCAGGCGAGTCGTAATAGGCAACAAAGTTCCGAGGTCAACAGATTAGCTGCACCATATCGAGATTCAGGGTTAGGTGATGTGAATTCCACAATGTTTACGGCCAGCGCGAGCAGTCAAAAAGAAGGTCAGGTCGATCCTTTCGCGAAAATCTTCGAGGCGTTGGAAAGACTAGAAAAGAAAATAGAAAATAAATACGACAATTTAGAAAGAATTATGTCAAAAAATCAGGCTGAAAATATTGAGGAACGAGCAAAGCTTGAAATGAAATTGAAAGTACAATTAGAAGAAAAACAAGCCATGTATGACACTAAAATCGATAAAATAGGGACAGACTTGCAAAACATTTCGAGGAAAATAAATAATGATATCGTAGAGTGTCGTAGTCAAATCGAAACCAGTGAGAATATCTTACGTGGAGAACAAATTGCAACATATGAGGTATTGAAAACCACAATAAATGAAAATCAAAGAGTAAATCAGGATATAATTGCAGAACTCAGTCATAAACATGATTATTTAAAATTAGGATTAGAAGCAGATATTAGGAGACTAAGACAACAAAGATCGAATCAAAATGGCACGTCAAATAGTACGAGTTTCATCGCGAAACAATTAAAATTACCAAGTTATAGTGGGAAATCTTGGGAAAAGCCCATTAATTTTGTCAAGGAGTTAGAAGAATATTTAATATTTTTAGATGTTGAAGACGGAATAGGTCTAAAATTGATAGGACAGAGTCTAACCAATGATGCGAAGGATTGGTGGATTGCGCGGCGCGACGTGATTCATACGTGGGAGGACTTCAAAATTAGATTTTTAGCTAGGTACTGGAGCGAAGAAATCCAACAGGACATTAAGCGCGACTTAATGGTAGGATATTATTTACCTGAGTCCAAAATCAGCTGGTCCGAGTACGCGAGTCGAAAGTATGCGGCTGCATGCGGTTTAACTCCTTCCGTTTCCGAAACCGAGATAGTTAGCTGTCTTATACGACATTTTGACGAGACAATAGTAGATGCGGCAAGTAGCCGAAATATCAGAGACATTGACACGTTATTAACCTTCCTAGATCGAATGCAATCCGGGGGTCGTTCCAATGCACCTAGGCTGAACTTCACTGCACAACACCGTAACACCATGAACCCGCGTCAGTTAGACGAACGTCACAAAACTAACTCATGGCGAAACAATCAATTACCGAGTACAAGCCATAATAAACCTACAATAATACGGGACGAGAATAATACAGCTGATTCAGCTGAGAATCGGTATAAGGCATATCACAACGATACACCAAGACGAACGAATTGGACTAACACAAGACAAGTAAATGCCGTAGAAACTGAAGTATTAGATACCTTAGACAAAACGGTACAAATAGAGTCAGATCTGGGAAACGAGACCGTGCTGTATTAGGTGAGCCGCATGAAGGTGCAGCACAAAAAGTAACAGAGATAAACGCGGCAGAATTAAAAATAAATATGATAGAAAATCCATCAGATTTTCTATTAGATGAGGTAGAAATAAAGGAACACAAAACTAAACAATGCCCAGTCATCAGAGTTTATTTGCAAACACTAATGTCGACAGCTCTAGTGGACACGGGGAGTCAGGTGACGTGTTTATCCGAGGGATTGTACTTGCAAAACAAAGACATATTCGAAGCATGCGATAGATTACCAGTGGTAAACCTCCAAGTAATAGGAGTAACCGGAGGGAAACCCACAAGAATTAAAATACAATTGTTTGTTAAGGTAAAATTAGGTAGTTCAGAGGACCAGATTTCAATGCTAGTGATACCAGGACTCCGCCACGGAGTAATCATCGGTATTGATGCACTAAGTAGGTGGAAAGCGGATCTAAACCTAAAAACAAACAGATTAACAATACAGATTAATAACGTCATGGAAAGTATAGAAATTCAGGAGTTAGACAGTACTTATGAGGACAAAAATAGATTAGAAATAGCAGTTACAGAAGGAATGATAGGCAAAAACGAACAAACAATAACAAATGACTTTGAGCTTACCGATGATGAGATTAATGCCAAACTTGAGGAATGTCAGGTGTTAGAAGGCGAGCATCGACAGACATTTAAAAAGTTATTAGAAAGATACCGTTTCGTTTTCAGTAAAATTCCAGGAAAAGTAACAGTGTATGAACACAAGATTCAAATCTATGAAGATAGACCTTTTGTACGTAGATCTTACCCGATTCCGATCATGCACCGGGAAAAGGTAGACAAAGAAATTGAGAGAATGTTAAAATATGACATAATAGAAAGATCATACAGTGAATATATTAACCCAATTGTAGTGGTTACTAAGAAGTCGGGAGAAATTAGATTAGTCCTCGATGCACGCTTTGTCAATAAACTGATAATTCCTGATAGAGATTGTGCACAATCTACTGAGGAGCTGTTTCAAAAATGCGGAAACATAAAACTAATGTCAAGCTTAGATTTAACCGCAAGCTTTTGGCAGATTCCACTGCACATAGAGTCAAGAAAGTATACAGCATTCATGCATGCTGGCAAAACTTATCAGTTTAAAGTCACACCTTTTGGTCTTAACACGAGTCTAGCAAGCCTAGTCCGTGCACTAGATTATGTATTACAAGAGGTAAACGATTTCACATTGAACTTTGTCGATGATATTCTTTGCACATCAGGCACCATCGAGGAACATTTAATGCACTTAGAGAAATTGTTAGAAACGTTTGCATGTCATAATATGACTATAAATTTCCTAAAATCGAAATTTTTCAGAAAAGAAATAAATTTCCTTGGACATAAGATAACTTCCGACGGGATCAAGCCATTGCCTGAGAAAATTCAAGCAATAAACAATTTCCCAGTACCGAAGAATCAAAAACAATTAAAAGGATTCTTAGGCTTAACCAATTATTATAGTAAATTCTTTAAGAACTATGCAGATTATACGTATCCCCTATTACAATTATTGAGAAAAGACCACAGGTGGGATTGGAACGAAAAGATTAACGATCATTTTGAGCGACTAAAGAAGGAGTTCTGTAACCAAATGATAGTGCATCACCCTAATCCACAGAAGCCGTACTATTTGCAATGCGATGCGAGCGACTACGCCATTGGTGGAGTCCTGTATCAGATAGGGAATGATGGACATCACGAAATTATTGGTTTCGCGAGTCGAACACTTAAGGGGGCAGAAATTAATTATTTTACCACAGAAAAAGAGCTGTTGGCAATAGTGTATGCACTCGAAAAGTTCAGGACATTCGTGGTCGGAGCGGATTTAATAATCAGAACGGACCATAAGGCTTTAACTTTTGTTATGACGTGTAGATTAACTAGCTCCAGACTAACTAGATGGGTATTATATTTACAAACATACAACTTTCGTATAGAATATGTTAAAGGGAACGAAAACATTGTCGCTGATGTATTAAGCAGGTGCCCACCGAAAATAACAGAGTTAAATGAAACAAACGACATAAAAAGTACAATTGCAGAATTAGCGAAGATAGTAAGTGAAACTCTAATTAAAAGTTTAGAGAATCTTGCGATGCACCAACGGAACGACCCACGGATCGCGGAGTTGATTGATAGAGGGTATACAGAAAACAGATCAAAATATCAAATAATAAAAGATATAATATATCATAGAGAACCAGGGGGCAATTTACGAGCTATCCTACCTGATAACTTGATTAAAACATTTATAAACGAATGCCACGAAGTGTACGGTCATATAGGGGCAAACAAATGTTATAAAATGATAAAAGAAGGATTTTACTATCCAAAGCTAGGAAAAACAATACGAAAGGAGTTAGCCAAGTGTGACCGCTGCCAACGATGCAAAGTACCAAACCAAAATAGCTATTCGGAAATGCAGAACATAACACCCGAAAAAGTAGGTGAATTAGTATCAATAGATTTCTTCGGTCCATTACCAGCGAGTAAGGGAAATTATAAATGGTTACTTGTTGTGATTGATGCTTTCAGTAAATACGTTAAATTATACCCTTTGAGAGTTGCAAATGCGCAATCCACCATCCGAAGTATCTTTGAAAAATACATACCTGAATTTGGAAAGCCAGAAAAAATACAGTTCGATCATGGAACACAATTTACCTCCGTCAAGTGGTTAGGGAAATTGGAACAAGAGAAGATAACACCGATATTTTCGTCTATTCGGCACCCACAGGGAAATATAGTAGAGAGGGTGAACAGAGAAATCGGTAGATTCTTTAGGACTTTTATAGGAGAAAATCATAGCGGTTGGATTAAGTGGCTGTCTGTGATGGAATCATGCATCAATGAAGTTTATCATGAAACCACAGAATTTGCGCCTTGCGAGTTACAACTAAATCAAAAACCTAAAAGATTTTGGGCACCATGGTTGGTTCATGATAAGGTGCAGTTGACGCATGACCACAAAATAACGCTAGCTAAGGGAAATATTAAACGAAAAGGAAAAAGACGGGCTGACAGATTCAATGCGTCACACAAAATGTCAAAATTCAAGGTTGGAGACCTAGTTCTCGTTAAAGCTTTAAATGTCTCTGACACTCAAAAGAAAAAATTTGCAAAATTCTTTAAACTATACGAAGGACCATACAAATTAGAAAAACAAGTCGGTGAAGCTACCTTTTTATTGATACACCCAGTAACAAGGAAAGAAAGAGGTAGATTTCACGTAAACATGTTTAAACTGTACATAAGCTAAGATTAGGAAGTAGGAAAATAAACTTAGGTTAAACGGCTCGTGTGTTCAAAAGGACATAAGAGATTTGAAATATAAATATGGATTAAGGGGGGCCTATACTGAAAACGAAAACTTCTACAATTCTAATTCAAATGAATTGCTATTTACACAGAATGTTCACTATTGTAATCGGAAATATTGTACCAAATATAAACTCATTCCAAATGATAATGCCAAAGTTACGCTGGCTTACTCATATTTATCGAGCGAAGAATACCAAATTTCAAAATGCTCCTTGCGTTACAAATATGAAGTTATCCAATTCAAACTTCCTTGGCTTATTGATGGACACTACCTCAAGAAAATAACGTAGGGTTTTTGAAATCCGATTACTATTAGTCATAGTACACAATTTTTTTTTTTTATATTTATTTTCTCAGGGATTCGGTCAATTTTGTTCAAAAATAGACTACAGTTCCAGTTTCTCTCGCTCTAGAGTAAAAACCCTACGTTATTTTGTGGGTAAGGTATCTGTGAATGTGCTCACCAAATTCCAAGTCAATCCGACTCAAGTTGTAACGCAAGGGACTTTTTCAAGAAGTAAAAATGTAGTTTTGAGATAACAGCACTTTTGTGAAAACTTGAAAAATATTTAGTTCTGCATGTTTGAATAACTTCTGGATGGTTCAGGAAGTGATGGAAAAGTGGAGGAAGGGGGGGCCACCCACTTCCCCCTTTCCTCCAAGGGTCTGCTCGATGCGTGGTCGTCTCGTCATTACTTGTCGAGTCAGTTAGGATACAGTTGGATATTATTATGAAATACCATTATAATTTCAGGATGTCAAGATAGTTTAATATTCTACAACAAGGTCAATTTGCATCATATACATTGAATTAAAAATAAATTACAAAAACACAAGGTAACAAATATTGACTGTAAAAATAATTTCCTTGTCTGTAGCTTTGGCTATCGTTGCCAGCATCTTCAAGTGTGCGTTATGTGTTTTAGGAGTTATCAAATTGATCCCCATAGTCATGCAGAAATTTTCCAGCGCAGCGTGTCCTGTTCCGATACCAATAAATGAATCCACTATTCTTCGGTTGACCTGAAATGGAGACTTGTTACTTTTTTAATCTGTATGTGGACTGCTGTAAGCTTCACCATATCAGAGGTCGCAGCACTCGCATTCCAAAACTAATTTGACAGCGAACCCTTTCCTGCTTCTCATCTGGACCCGAATAGCCTTTTCACCGCAGTCACTACAGGACAAATTTTTCATTAAATCTTGCATCGCTTTGCAATGTATCAAAATATAATCCGGATCATAGTTTGCATTACTCGGGGACATTGGTACCTGAAAAGCACTGAACTTTCTATCAGTGGCTGATGATGGTCGCTCCGGGACATCCATAGGGAGTGGCAATGCTCGTTGTAGTCTGGATGGACCTTTTCTTTAGGGGCCGCCAACGACCAGAAAATTTATCCATGACTTACCTGTATCAAGTAGCAAACTGAAACACAATCGAAAACTAACCTCTAAATGCAGATACTAGTATTTTACATAAAGTTACACAGACGCACTTGTTGACACTACTCTCAGATTTTGTTCTGAAAAATACGAGTCCGTCAGATTTCTGTGAAAATGAATACTACTCAGGAGCTCCGAGCTCCAAGCTCCGAAGCTGTGGCCACGTAAAAATATTCGCAAACAGGCTAGAATAAAAACAAACGTATAAACAACAGTATTGTTCTGATAAGAACAGGTATTTTTTTAAATGAAGCTTTTTAGATATAGTAATAAAGTGTTCTAATAAGAACAGGTTTTCAAACTCAAGAAAAAAGTGTGCACAGGCAAAGTTTTGATCTTCCGTAAGCCAAGCGTCAAAGCAATTGTCGTTTGATGTGATTTGTCGTCTGCTAACATGTGTGCGTAAAGTTGATGGCGCGGTTTGCATATGCCGGCATAGATAGCGCTGCTAAACCTCCAAAAATGATCAGACGGGCAAATCACTTCACCAAAAGTTGCGGAACTTTTTGAGGAATTATTTAAGACAAAAAACCAAAAATCGATTTATTTTATGTTTTTGATTAAATCATCTGTACAGGCCCCCCTTAACTAGGTACTTACAAAACAAAGTTTAGTCAGTCGATTAGGTATTGAAAGGCTCTGAAATAGGATGAAGATTAGTCGAATATCAATTACGATACAGGATGGACGGTTTCGGATATGGGTATTATAGTGTTCAGGATCGAGGAGTACAGACAGACCCTGAAAACGAAATTAGTGCAATAGACGAAGACGGAGAGATGTGCCGGTTGCTCGAGACAAGAGGCAAATTCGTGGGTGGAAGAGGTGTATTCAGACCAGGACGAGATACACTTACACCGTCGAAACGAACCATACTTGAGATAACGAGCGGGGAACCTAAGAGAAAGAAAAAGAAGAAAGACGTTAATAACAACATGATAGATGAAAGTTCCAATATCCTTGCCGAAGCAGAGATCGAACGAATAAAAAATGAGCTAGTTGAAGAACTCGAAGAATTAGAAAAAAGCAACAATGGAATATTACCTGTTGTTATTGATGACGTCGACATGGGATTGATGAATCCTGAAAATAAAGAGACAACAAGAGAATTACCAAAGGTAGTTGATGACGTTATATTAACTAAACAAATCAGCTTACCATGGATACTAACGAAGGCACCTAAGAAGAAGGGAACTGCAAATGACGCCGATCTGAAGGGGCCATGTAGATTGAAGAGAGGCGACATACCTAAAAAAACACTTAAAAAACAAAGGGACGATGACCAAGGGATAAGGAAGGTAATAAATAGAAACAAGCCAGACTTACCTGAGGCGCTGAAGAGCAGGTACAACAACAAGCCAGTAGTGCCTGTACCTCGACTAGCACCATTTGTGGCACCAAGCACTCCAGAATATATAAAAAACTGGGACCCGACTGATCCATTGGGTTTAAAGAAAGATATCATAACCAAAGGGTATCTGTGAAAAAAAAAAGGGGAAGAAAGACGACCACATCTAGCCGAGAGCCGTATCAAGAATGAAGAGTCCGTCAACACGAACATACCGAAGATCCGCAAAAAAGCTATCGCAATCAAACAGAAGGCGACTATTCGGAAGCCGATGTTGACGGAAGGGGGCAATGTAACGGTTCGGCTAGCTATAGTTATAGAGAAAAGGACAGGCGTATGATCTAGTCATAACCGGATCATCCCCACCACCGCATCATCGTTTGAATAATCGAATTGGCAACGTCGGTTGACTACTGTAAGGATATATAAGCTGGTGAGGAGAGGCCTCATCAGCGATACGGTGCAAAGAGCTCGTAGATGTCTCATTTGTTGTTGAATCAGTAGAGTCTAGATATTTAAAAATTAGAGAGATTTACTAAAATTGAAATCTGATCAAACAAATAAATTTAAAAGTCTATTGCTGCGGATATCCGAGAATAGCACCAATCTAAAACTTAGAGGCAACGACTATAATTGCGTTAGCGCTTGAATATTCAAATAAATCGGAAAAGATTATATAAGAAAACACACAGAAAAGAGCCAATAGGTTAAGGCGTCTTCTCACTTTGAAAATTAAAAAAAATCGATTTTTTTTTTTTTTTTAATTTTGAAAGTACATATCATCAAAAATGTTATATCAAAATTTCATAAAGATCGGACGAGTCTAACTACATTTTTGGGCGACCGTCAGGTGACTACCTGAGAGCACCCGGCTGATCCCGTTGACGCCGCTCGGACGGTCCCTGTATACCTGACTCTATACAATTGAATAGTCGTGTTCTTTTGTTAATGTAGTACCCCTTGCTTAGCTATTTTGGACGAGCACAACTTCTACGAAGAATCGGAAGGTCCATTGTATGGAGCAGGCATCGCTGATTAACCCGAGGTAAGGTTTTTTCATGATTTTTCTGCAACCAAAACTTTAAACGCGTTTATCTCAAAACAAGGTTTTTCAGTGCCTTGTTGATGAAATTTCGGAAACTATCCGGCCGATTGTCATGAAATTTGAATGACATATTCTTCAGAGTTATGGCTATAGCGCATATCATCAGATTTTTGAAATTTTGATTTTAAGTATTTTTTTTTTTACAAAAAACTGCAAAAAAACGCGTTTTTTTTTTACTTTTTCGAAAAACGTGCGCCATTTTGTTATTTTCGCGAATATCAAAAATCTGATGATATGCGCTATAGCCACTGACATACTGAATCTAAAACTGTTTTATTTTTTTGTTTCAGATGACCTGTCTCGGAGATACCATCAACAAGCCACGAACATAACATTTCTACACGGGTTTTTCGATGCTACTGTTTTATTATAATAATTGTTCAAAAAAATAAAAAATAAATTTTTTCTTGTACTTGAAAGATGTGTTTATTACATAGGATCCATTTTATCCCATAATTTTTTGCAAAAATCCTCGAAAAAAAATCGCGAAAATAGCCTATTTTCGAGGTGCCTAAAGTGAGAAGACGCCTTAATTTAGTAGTAAGTAGATATAATTGTATACACTTTTGTATAATTCGTTTATAAATCAAGAAAAATTACAAAATTTAGTAAAACTCATTGTTAAAATCAAATTCCGACTCGTTTCTTCGTGCGACATTTCCTAAACTCAAATCGTTGAAACTAAAGCACGCTACAACAGCCGAGACAGGTTAATATCAGGGAACAGCTTTGAAGAGCAATCTTCCGAGTCTGGTATACAGTCTTGGGTGCAAACCCCGGATCTGAGTGTAGGAATTAGTTAAACCTAGGAAAGAGTAGGAGTCAGGCTTATGCGAGAGCATTGGTTCTGAATAGACGGTGGCTTTGTTAATTCTGAGTCCGCAAATAAAAGAACGGCTCTGTTAACTCCGAGTCCGTAGATAGCCAGGAAACAAAATCTAGATCAGGAGGCTTTTTGTGGCAGAACCAACTTTTCCTCTCCAATCTAGTTGTGAAGTGCCCAAATTCTCGAAATTTCAGATATAATCATCTAAGAGCAAAGAACTCACATAACGTCGGTGTATTCCTATGTAATTTAATTACTCGGAATATCCCGAAACGTTACAGCGTACATATATGTTAAACTTGTAACGTGGCAAAACGTTGAGACCTCCTCCTTCCCAGCCTTACGCGCGTACCGAGTATCCAAAAACCGATTTCCGCGGTTCAAACCCTTGCCGCCTTATCCTGCGGAGCCATATTGACTGTACTCGTCTGCTAACAGCCGACCGGCGACCGTCAGCGCTCGCCGGACAGGTGGTAATGAGGTGAACCACCCCTAGCGGAAAAATCGCCATTCCCACTCCGCCTGCTAAAGAGACACCTCGCGTGTCTAAAAAGTTAGCCGAGTGCGAGTTCGCGAGAGAGAGAGAGAGAGAGAGAGAGAGAGATAGATAGATAGATAGATAGTTGGTTTATTATTATCCATGGCAATATTGGATAAAGAGTGGACACTTGTGCATTTACAATAGGTATGCCAAGTGCCCGAAACAAGAGAAAAGTACAATACAATAAGGTAATTGAGTAGAAAAATACAATGCAAAGTGCTTAACCTAAAGAGAGAAGTAAAAATTTAACAGTGAGATGGAAGAGAGAGACAGAAATAAACAGAAAACTTAAATTAGGCTACAAATTAAGCGGACTCAGAGTCCAACAAGAACTGCCTGAGCCTAGTGCGGAAAACAGTGAGTGAGGAGGCCCTGCGCAACTCGGTGGGGAGAGAGTCCCAGAAATAAACGCCGGAGACCGCAAAGGACTTTCTATAGGCTTCGGTTGAAAAACGAGGAACGAGGAAATCACCCCGCACGAGTCTACTGGAGCCAGAGGCGGCGGCGGGACGGTCTACGAAAAGGACCCGAAGGTAATCTGGACAATTCGTCCGAAATAGTATATATAGCAATGAGCCGACGAAAAAGAGCCGACGGCCCCTCGCGGATAGCCAACCAAGCTCGCGGCGATACGGGGTGATGTGCTCGTCCCGCGCGACACCGCATACAAAACGCACGCAACAGTTCTGGAGGCGCTGCAGCCGGATGCTGAGCCCACCGGAGACGTCATTGTAGACAACGCAACAATAGTCTAGAAGTGGGATAACTAGCGTCGACACTAGGTAGCAGCGAAGCGCTGGTGAGAGTAACCGGCGGGATGCGGAAAGCTGGCGTAGGGCGCAGTGCACCCGGCTGGAAACGGCGTCGATGTGGGGGCCCCAGGAAAGTGAGCTGTCAAAAAGTACCCCAAGATTGCGGACGGTGCGGGAAAACGGTATGGCGACGCCATTGACAAGTACCGGCGGTAGCGATGCGACGTTCAGTTTCGCGATGTAGGGGGAGCTGCCCATGATTATGGCTTGCGTCTTAGACGGGTTTAGACTGAGCGAGTTTGCTATGGACCAATCGTGTACCGCGGCTATATCTGAGTTCAGACGAGAAATGGCCTCGGGGACCTCTATAGCAGGACATTGCAGGTAAACCTGGAGGTCGTCGGCGTAGAGCAGGTGATTGACATGCTGCAGGCACCCGGGCAAGTCATTGATGAAGAGTACGAACAGCAGAGGGCCCAAGACTGAGCCCTGAGGCACTCCCTGATCCAGGGGAGTCCAGGAAGACAGCTCGTCGAGCGGCCCAACTACTGCCTGCGTACGACCCTGGAGATAGCTCGCAATCCACGTAAGGGAATGCTGAGAGAAACCGAGCCCGAGGAGTTTAGCCAGAAGGGCCGCGTGTGGTATGGAGTCGAAGGCTTTTGTGAAGTCGAAGAGCACCGCGATGGTGACCAAACGGCTGTCTATGCCCCGGCGGACGGCATCCGCGAGGTGAATGAGGGCAGTTTGCGTGCTACGGCCCGGACGAAAGCCGGACTGATGAGAGTCGAGAAGGGAGCGCCTCTCAAGGAAAGCCGTGACCTGGACCAGCACAATACGCTCCAAGATCTTTGAAAAGAGGCAGAGAATAGCGATAGGGCGCATCTGCCCGAGAGACGTAGGGGACTTCACCTTGGCGAGCGGGATGATGCGTGCTCTTTTCCACTCAGCCGGAAAGACACCTGAGTTAAGCGATCGGTTGAAAAGGTTCAGTACGTGCGGGAAGATTGCCGGAAGGGCGTCCTTGATATTGCGGAGTGACAGACCGTCAACACCCCGAGACTGGGACGAAAAATGCGAAATCGCGGCAGTTAGAGCGGCTGGAGAGACATCGCTGAAGTAGAAGAAAGAGTCATCATAACTCGGCGGCGGCAGATAGCGGAAAAATCGATCCACTTCCTGAGACGCATTCGGACGACGCGAGACCGCAGCGAAATGCGCATTGAGATCCTCGATCGAGAATCCAGCGCAGCCAACTCTCTGTGACGCGGCTAGTCCGAGAGACCTGAGTTCATTCCAGAGGGCACGGGCCCCTGGAGCGTTGGAGAGCCGGTGAGCAAAGTAGGCGGCCCGAGCCGCAGCAATGCGCTCATGAAGGGAATCACAGGAGCAGCGGTAATTGAGCAGATCTGCACGAGCACGAGTCCGGCGAAACCGACGATACAGCGCATCCCTGGCCCTGACCTGGTCTTTTAAGGCAGGAGTGATCCAGGGCGGAGCACGGCGATGAGGCGAGAAAGTACGGAACGGAGCTAAGAGATCAAGCGCAGCGGTCAGATTCCCCTGAATACACTGGAGATGATCGTCAACAGCGGCAGCGGAGAGAGTGCAAGACCAGTTCATGGTGTCGAGTTGGCGAATAAAGTCTTCGGCGGAGAAATCGCGATAAGAGCGGGCGGTGATCAGGCGCAACTGTGCAGGAGCCGGCAGAGCGATACTCACGTAGATCAAGTCATGACCGGCGATGAAGGGGGCTTCCGATTTCCCGAAGCTGTGAACAGCATCCCGATCACTCACCATACAGAGGTCCAGCCAGGAGTCTGTGGCAAAGGAGTGGTAAGTGGCCGCATAGGGCACCATATAGAGTGCACGAGTGAGGCAAAAGGCACGCAGGTTCTCCGCATCATACGAGTGAGCAAGCTGATTAGCATTGAAATCCCCCAGCACCACGGAGAGAGGATAGGCGGGCGAGATACGGTCGAAGTCGCTCTCGAAGGACGCCAGGTTTGCTGTCTTAGGTGGACGGTAAACAACGGAGACTAGAAACGGAGGTATGCTCGGAGACTTGATTTCAGCGATGAGGTATTCAGGGCTAGCAGAGTATGCGGAAGGAGAGACCGCCAGGATTTTCCCACGTAAAGCGCTGCTGACATACAGCGCGACACCACCTCCTATCTTGCCTACACGGTCGTTCCGGAAGATGGTATAGCCGGGCAGCGCCACAGATGAGTCCGTAACCTCGGGGTGTAACCACGACTCGCTGACAGCGATGACATGATACGAGGAGTTAGCAAAGTGAAAGCGAAGATAGTCAATATGGCCGCGGATGGAGTTTGCGTTTAAATGGCAAAGAGTAAGCGCTGAGCGCGGTGGGCCAGTGGTGGGCGGCGGGCCTGAGACAGCGGGTCACTGCGGCGTTGAAGAAGCTGCAGAAACGGAGGAAGCAGAGGAAGGGGGACCTGAGGCCGTGTCGCCCCTCGGCGCGCTGGGAGACGATACTCGCGGGTGAGAGCGTGCACGCATAGACGTCGAACCCCGACCCCGTGTTGCAGGCAGCCCTCGCTGCAAACCAGAGGTGCCAGGACGCGATGAAAGGCGGTGGTGTTCGGCGGACGGGGAAGCAGCAGGAGACTCGGCTTCAAAAGACTCAAGGTCCTCTACAGTGCGAATGCGACGGATGGGCTCGCCGTCCCGGAGTTTCAAAAGGATGAC